>JACCGJ010004939.1:0-124189 GCA_013407085.1 Atriophallophorus winterbourni | reverse complement strand
CTGACGAAATAACAGCATGGAGGCGAATCAGCAATGTTGATGATTGTATTTTGAGATAAAACGGTTTGAATGCTTTGTACAACTGATCATCCGAAAATAAACTGACAGTGAATATGCCGAATTCTAAGATCGTTCCGATCGGTCGTGAACTTGGTATATCATATTCTTACAAGATCTGCATAAAATTCATAGAGTACACCACGGAAGGGGAGGACCTGGTGTCTGGATTTCCAATAGTTTGAAAAATGGTCTATAATGCGAAGCCGTTTACAAAAGCGCGTCTCCGCTGCTCGGCATGTTACGGTGGAAATTTGGACGGTTTTCCCAGATGTGTTTTCCTCTTATGATGAACACATATATACAACCGGTTTTTAGACTATGCCGCACAAACATGGACACCATGACTACAAAAAGATATCTTACTTCCGGATCGCATATATTGAAGAGCTTCTAAGCTTGTCATTGGACTCGAAAATACGCCACTCCTTAGGCGACTCAGACGACTAGAGCTGAGGACACTTGCACAAAGGAGAATGCGAAGTGATCTCATCCTCGCATACAAAATACTTACTACTGTTTCCCAACCCCTGGAGTTATTATTTCACCATCGAACTTCCAGTAACAGCCTTGGCCATGGTTGCAAATTGGAAATAGCACATTCCAAACGGAACTGCCGCACGTATTTTTATGCGGTGAGTGTATGCTTTGTTTGGAATCCCCTACCTGCCGATTTGGTAATCTCAAACAGTTTATCTATATTCAAATCGAAACTTGACGATTATATGAGGACTAATCCAAATGTTGCACCCAATTGTTAATAACCAATCATCCTCCCATTGATTTTGATTGTATTTATAGATACATATTTGTACCTATATTTTGACTCTATGGTTTATGTAAAGTTAATTTCTTTTTCAAGCATAAATCTTGAATCTTGAATCTTAAAATAAACGCTGAATCGTTTGACATGCTTAACCTGTGATTGCATCTCTCCATAGAGTTTATCTTTCGGAATACGACTATTTTCCATTCTGTAGACGTGGATAGGCCACCACAGGTAGTAGGGTTAACATACTTCGTGGACCAGCTTTTGGAAGCACTTCACCATTAATCAATTAGTCAATCCACGATATGTTCAATATAAGACGGATGATTCTTAGATGGAAAGCATTCAGCTTCCGTTTGTGTCTTACGTGGGTGGTCTAGTTTTCAATGCCGTAGAGTAAAGCATATAGAACAGTCAACTTGCGGTTTTCCCAAACACGAGATTTTAATCGGGACAGAAATATAGCTGCTCTGTCAATAGGCTTATTAATTTCGGTGTATAGCAAGAGGTTAACAGCAACGTTTGTACCAAGATATGTGAAGTGATGTACTGGTTCAACCTGACTGTTTAATGATTTGAGGTGATACAACTAATCAGGCTGACAGGCTACGGTGTGGACGTACAAATTTGTGCTCGCATACTTTCCAATCTTATTGCTCGCTCTATTGACGTATCTTACGGTTCTTATATCATTGAACATGTCTGAACTTCCTCATTTGGAATATGCAGTTTTCAAGCAGGAGAAACGTGAGTCCTAGAGAATCAAAATTTCAAGTTTCTACCCCACATTACATACGCGTGCAACATTGTTTCCAATCCAGAATAACGCAACAACTCGGATACCATCAGAAAGATCTCGCTCTTTGGTATTTACTGAGAGTTATTTCAACGCAGTCAGATCAAATCTCACAGAACACCATTTACGTGAATGTGTAAGCCATTTTACTGTCCGTTGGATTGCACTGCATTTCATCCACTCGTTCTTGCACTCCACCGAGTGACACCGATCGATAATCGACGGCTTCGCTCAGTGTATCGACTCGATCTCGCGAAATTGTAACGAGGACTGACAACGTGACCTTAAACGGACCCGACGTGACCTTAAACGGACCTGACGACGAGGCTTGTAAAAAGTACAAACTTAGAAGAAGAAGAACTTTGTCAAAAGCCAATTTAAAAGTTACTTGTGTTCAATTGCTATTCATGCGAACTGTGAAAATTATTTATCACCTGAATCTGTGACTCAATGAAAATTTACCAGGCATCTGCTATATATGTAATCCATGCAGATTGAAAGTAACTAGTTATTTATAAAGAGCCGAAAACTCTGATTCAATTATGGAAAGACGCTTGTTCGCTGTAGAGGCGAACCTTAAACGGCTTGAAAACACGTTAGAGCCCTTCCAATCATTTGCGTGTCAGAAAGCGCAGTCCCTAACCACATTAACCGCAAGTCTTACAGAGAAGCGCTAACTACTACGGAAACCAAGATTTTTCCAGAAATTAACCAAAGTCCCCTCCAACAGCTCGGTACGACCGATGAGTCTGCGAATAAGACCTGTAGCCAAGTGAATGAAAGTGCTGAATAATCGAAGGTTGTGCATAATCTTAGACCGAAGAGTTTGAACACGATAACCCCCAAAAGACCAACATTTAAGATCTAACGGTAATTACTAGTAATCTCATTGAATCAACTTCACCATCGGTAAAGCAACGCGAAGCAGATGACAGGAAACAATGGAATGACCGGTGCAGAAGCTTATACATTACTGCCTCACCTGCGTCGCTGACGCGATTGTTTAGACCCCCGAACTCACCTCGTGCGAACACACCCCGGTTACTGCGTGTAGGGCTCACGTCTGTCCAAGATGTAGAAAATATGTTGCTCGCCTCATCCCCCTTAGTGGTAAACAAATCGGCTGTGCGAATATTTCCGGAGGTTCCGTGCGAAGAACGGCAAATTCGTCGTAATAATCCGGAACTAGCAAAAGGGGCTATAAATTGCAGAGCTGTTATAGTTCATGGTGTACCCATTTCGAACGAACTAGAATAAAGCAAACGTCTGCAACGCGTTTGCAGGGAATGGAGATTATTACAAGAGATCATAGGTTTAAAGGACGTAATAACGACTTATACCGCCTTATACCGTAAAAAGAAACGCATCAGCCTCCGCCTCTCAAAATATCATAGTGCACAGATTAGATGAAGGATAGAATACTCGAGGCGTGGTATCAATGTCGAAAATTTGCACATCCTAAAATTCGTATTCGGGCTGCATACTACATAAAGCGCACGAACACTATTGTTCCCTAAATGAGTTCGCTACTAAGTCAATCAAATTCACGTGAGACAAAGAACGTGGAGCAGCCGACCAATTCTGGGTCGGGGAATCCACTACCAGGAGCACTTCATCTGCAACAAAAATCAAATCTCTATCATTCTCTTACACCAATGCCCCGGTCTTTCTGTGAAAGTTTACTGAACTTTATTTACATGCGACCGTGGCATCTTAGGATTTGATTGCAGTGACAGAAACCTGGTTGTTTAATTCTATACACGACACTGAACTCAAAATCTCTCACATGACGATTAACAGAAAAAATCGAGCAACGAATGATGGCAATGTCGTCCTCGACTTACATGAAAGCATCAACTGCACTACTTCTCTACCCGAGGTAGATGTCCCAGATACATTGTTTTGCTCTTTAGACTTACATGATAAACGTAAGTGCCTCTTAGGATTGATCTATCGCCCACCATCTTCATCATCTGCCGCTAAAACTGTTCTTTCTAATGCAATACGTTTTGTATGGAAGCTTACTTATTCGCATTCTCTCCTCGGTGATTTTAATGTACCAATACTTGCAACACACATTACAGGTGACGATTCATTCGAGAGCTTTCTTCAAGAAATCATGACTTGCACCCCTCTTTACAACCATGTACAACAACCAACGCCATTTCGATCTGAACAAACCCCATCTACCCTGGACCTCATACTTACAAACGAAGAACTCATGATAGAATCTGTTTCCTATACAGCTCCACTCGGATTGAGTGATCATGTTGTTATGACATTTGATTATTTTTACCAATAAGAAGCAGCAGGAATTACTCAAAGAACGTATACAACTGTGAAGTGTGACTTACTTCGAGCTCTTACTACTGCAAATCGATGGGATTTCCTTGAAATCAAATCAGCTAAGGAAATCTTGGAAACGTTTTACAGCGAACTTCGTATTATCATTGATTTATCATTGAAGGTGAAAAAAGTATCCAGAGAACAGCGTTCGAAAAGGCCTCTCAGAAGCAGTTCTCGGAAATGGATGTGTAAGCGTGACAATGCCTGGTCCAAATACTTGGACGATCCGTCTGGGATAACTTGGTGATACTACACCTTATTGCGAAACCACAGAAATTATTATCAAATCAGTCTAGTCGAATAGTTCATTATAAATCCCGAAGCATTGTATAAAAACGCCAACGAGATCCGTAATGTTAAAATGGGAATACCGCCACTAGCATGTGTTACCGGAATAGTGACGTCATTTAAAGATTGCGCTAATGTTTTCCGACAACAAATCTCATCAGTTATCTCACAAGTGTCGACCCATGTACAGCATTTAAACTCTGACAGCTGCAGCCTGACAATTCTTCACGGGGTGGAGTTTGCCCCCAACGTTGTTCAAACAAAATTAATGACGATGAAGAGAACAGGCTCACCCGATATAGACAATATACACGCAAAATTTTTGTACAATCTATCTTCCGAGTTGGCAATACCGACATCTGAGGAAACCACGATGATGTTCGAGCAGATCTTTGTACCAGAAACTTGTAAAAATGCCTTGATTAGCCCATCTACAAGGGTGGCAAAAGGAATGATCCATTAAACTATCGCTCGATAGCGTTATTACCAGTAAGTAATGGAGTCCACAATAGCTGATGTCTTACGGAATCACTTTGAGATTAATAATTTAATCTCCGAGGCACAGCATGCCTTACAAACTTGCCATTAGCAAAAGAATCCTGGTCTGAGCTACTGGATACCAGCAACTATGTGGACATAATTTATATCGATTTCTCAAAAGCCTTTAATCGTGTGAATCACGAAATACTTTCGTCGAAACTACACACTTACGGAGTGCAGGGTCAACTCCATGCATGGATTAAATAATGGTTGATATTTCGAGAGATGTACGTGAGATTCAAAAACAAACTATCCAAGTCGATTAAAGTTGCCCGAGGTGTCCCACGAGGATCAGTCATCGGACCGCTTTTGTTTGTAATATATATAAACGACTTTTCTACTTTAATGCAGTCGTCGGTGCTTATTTTCGCTGATGACGCAAAGCTTTGGGGCAAGATAAACTTTGCAGACGAGATGCAGAACCTGCAACATGATCTCGATATGATTCACACTTGGTCCCTAGAAATCGAAATGCCACTAAATGCTTCGAAATGCAGCCTATTGTCTCTCAACAGCAAGTCAAGCAAAGAATATTATCTTGATCGTAGTGTTATTAAACCCGCCTCCTACAAAAAGATTTAGGCGGGATTACCCGATCAGACTTATGAAACTCAATGCAATTTCGACTGGCTGCCTGCAAAGCTGAAAGCAACTTGGGTCTCCTTAGAAGAGTCATAGGTTCGTGTAACCCCAATATTGTCTGCAAATTGATTTCAACCTACATCCGGCCTCTTGTTGAATATGCTATACCAGCATGTAATCCTTGGTTGAAAAAAATATACTGTTATTGAAAACTCCACAGCGCTGAGCGACAAAACTCGTCATGGGACTATCTAATTATCCATACGAATTGTGACTTCAAATATTGAATTTGCATCCTACTAAATACAGACGGAAACGAGGAGCGCTAATCTTCATTTGAACAGTGCTTAATCAAACAAATCATCCTTGCGGTCATTTGTTTCATCTTTCCAATAACACACATCTGCGAGGTCACCAATCGAAATTTTACCACCAGCATAGCAGGTTGACCTGCCGCAAATATGCATTTTCCGTTCGCAATGTGCAAATGTGGAACAGTTTACCTACTCAAGTGGTACAATCTGGAACCGTTGACGCTTTCAAGAAAACACTAGATATTCATATGGACAAGTATATTTTTCACGTTTGACTAGAATCTAACAATAATTTGATATTTTTCAACATCCGACCCGATGTACATTTTTGTGGGTCTTGTAAAGCATGGGTTTTTAGCTGCATATCATCTATGAATAAATCTATGAATGAATAAATCCCTTGACCATGGACTTCGGTCTTGCTTATACTGATTGTTTCCCCAAAGTCTTATTAGCGACTTTAGGTGTTCCTGCGAGTGAACAATATTAGCTGCTTCGGCGTAAACAGCAGATTACTGATTAACACATTCCGAAACTTGGTTTGTGCTCTCAACCGGTTCCGGTTGAATAGCTTTCCATTACTTTGTGTGCGTTGGTAAATGCCTTCTGTACTCGTCTTAAAATCGTAATTCAGAATCAGAGCAAAGAAAATCCCGAACTGCGTGGGAGAAAGAACACACTTTTTGACACCTCGGCGAATTTCACTGACTTCTGGACTGAAACCGTTAAAATGGACTGAGCCCTTCATGATTGATTGGAACGAAATAAGCAGTTTGAACAGTCTCGGGTGACAGCATTTAAGATCATGCAATTCGAGAAGACATCCCCTGCTGACCTATTTGAATGTCTTCGTTATATCAATAAATAAACAGGGTAAAATCGCATACGCTGTTCCCGACAAATTTCTTGATGTTGTTTAAGGTTAATTTCAGTCCAATATTCATTTGCACATCGTCTTTCAGTCTGTTTGACCTTGTTTCTAGTTGCTAATAGAATTCTTAAGTTTTCACCTGTTGGCGTACCTTTGAACCTCAATAATGCTGACCATTTCTTATCTTACACAGCAGCCATCTCAAAAGCTTTTGCTTTTGAGGTCGTCTTGTTGAACTCGGCTCTTAAGGCTTTTGCAAATCGCGCAGCTAGATTAGGTTCGCACATGCGAGTGACGTATATCCATGGTTAAGCAGACAATATGGTGCGGTGAAATCTCGATTGTGAAAGCTCCAGTTTTGCGCAATCCGGCGAATTGTCAGCGTCGCAATGTGCGCTTTGAAAAGATTCGGTGAGGTGTACGCTTTCAATATTAGTGCACATAACAAGAATAAGATCATCGGATGCGAATTATTACAGCGAAGATGTTTCCAAGAGACCTTATGCTGTGGTTTTGTTTGAAAGAAAGTGCTACGGACACAAAGACTGAACTGCGCGCACGGGACTACCCGGCGTTGTCCATTTTCATTGGTTTTTTAAGGATTGTTGTGTGGTTATGATTAAAAGCGTCTTTTTTAACAGGTGTCGCATGAACGTTGACCAACGTAATGGTACCAGTAATGCACTTCAGATTTAGAGTCCAAAACCGTTCGCTCACACTGCTGCGCTGTTCTGCTGCTTTTATTAAGCTCTTTCGCACGGCCAAACCAACTACATGCAGTCAACGCTCATCGCAACCCCTTACTTTGCAAAAATGTGTAATGTCTTTCTGTTAGCATATCGTGTCTCTTGCAGGGTAGCCACATTGGCCTCCAGCCTTTTTAGCTTATTGTTGATCACAGCTGATTTTCTAACGCTTCTGATATTCGAGACGTCGTCATGACATCCTGGAACCATGGACCGTACGTTTCAGTTTCCCAGTTTCAGAGCTGATCTTCATTGTTCACTAATTCGTTCCGATGGTGCAGAAATATGCAGTCTGCTTGTCGGTTGATTCCTAATCCCCATGTACCCAGTTATGATAGCAGACCGTGGCAAGACGGCACCTCATTTATTGGGGGCTGCTTAGCTTGAGGCTAAAGGTAGCTGTCCAATGAGACGTGCAAATCACTTCAAACGTCAGAAGTAGCCCCAGGCGCTGAGCTCTACGCCAGTCGAGTCATAGCTTTTAACCGTTATTTACTGCTTCCCGTGTTATTATCCATAGAAGCGGAATGAAGTGTCCTCTCAATAGGTGCGTTGAGATGTACGCCAGGAGAGATCAATATGGAGAACAAGCTGTTGCGAATGCAGCAAGTGTTCTCTTTCCACGGCACCACCGGAACCAAAGGAACATCTAGGTTGAAACATTCGGACTACGATTCTGTCGCAGGAGTTGGTCGCACTCAGTTGAATACAACTTCTGTATGCCAAACGGGAATCTGGCTCAATTATTTTCTTCAAGGATGATTCCTGACGCCTTATACATGATTGCATCTAGCCAGAAGTCACTAGAAGTTAAAGTTAAAGGTTTTTCTTTCATTAGGTAGACCGCCTTCATGGTCTTACGAACTCCAACTGCCCAAAGCATGCTTACTTACTTTTACTTTTACTTTTGTGCGGCTGGCTCCACGGGTGGATTAGCCGGCTTTATTGATGTCTCGGATCGCACCAGCCCACGCACGTCGATCGGAGGCGAGATCGTTGCAGATCGTGATCCAGTCTCGTTCCCACCTGCGAACTCCGTAGACGGTACGCAGACCCAGGGTGTCTACATCCTCTTTCACAGTTGACAGCCAGGTTTTCACTTGACCACCTTGCCGCCGACGCCAGGTGCGAACGGGTTTGGGGTCGAGGACGAGTTTTGGAAGTGCTGTGTCTGTCTTTCGGAGGACGTGGCCAAACCATTGCAGCCTTCGCCGTTGTATGTGAGCGGAAAGTGGAGATAGTCCGCTGCAACGCTCTCGTACGGCTGCGTTAGATACTCGGTCAGTATATCGGATGCCCAAGATTACCCTGAGGCACCAGTGGTCGAACACTTCTAATGTGCGTACATCCTGTGACCTTAAAGGCCATGTCTCGCATCCGTAAAGCAGTACAGGGCGGATCGCTGCTTGATAAACACGCGTCTTAGTTTTAGGCTGATCCCGGGCTTGCGCCAAAGGGTGCCCTTCAACTGCAAAACGCATTACGAGCACGATCGACCCTTAACTTCACTTCATCTTTCGCCTGACCATTGGGCAATATACTTGAGCCGAGGTATTTGAAGACTGGAACGTATTCAATCGGACAACCCTGGACGCGAAGTGGCTGGATGCCTGGTGTGTCGGTATAAAAAAATGCCTTGGTTTTAGCCGCGTTTATCTCAAGACCGACTTTCGCGGCAGTGGCACTAATGCGGTCTAAAACGCTTTGCAGCATTTCGGTATTGTCGCCCAGAACGACTATATCGTCAGCGTAGTCAAGGTCGGAAATCCATAGATCCGTTGAAATTTGCACCCCTTGATAGTCTGTTAACGCCTGGTTCATTATCCAGTCTACGACATAGTTAAACATAACCGGCGATAGCGGGCAACCTTGCCTGACTCCTGTGTGCAAGTTAAATTCACGCGATTCTTCACCGTAGACACGAACCCGTGCCCTTGTAGAGCTGTAATAGGCTCTGATTAGGTTGACGAGCTTTAATGGAACCCCATCCGATAGCATGATGTCCCATAAACAACCACGGTCTACGGAGTCGAAGGCGGCGCGGAAGTCAATAAAGCAAGCTATCGTTTGCTGTTGATACCGTGCACGGTGCTCGAGGATCCTGCGTAAAGTAAATATTTGATCTACGCAACCCATCCCAGGGCGAAATCCACCTTGGTTAACTCTGGTGCGCAGATTTCTTTCGGCGGAGAACCGATTAAGCAGGAGCGTTGCAAACACTTTAGCAGCGGTGTCGATTAGACTTATTCCGCGGTAATTGGAGCACACAGATTTATCTCCACGTTTCGGCAGTGGTAGAATGATAGACATCCCCCAGTCTGATGGGAAAACTTCCGTCTCCCAGATCGAACAAAACAGCCGATGTAGCGGAGATAATAATACGTCGGCACAGGCTTTAATAAGTTCAACGGAAATTCCGTCCTCACCTGGCGATTTACCATTCTGCATTCGTCGTAAAACACTTGATATCTCGTATTCTGATGGTGCCTCGCAGTTGACCGGGTATTCACAGCCTTTTATCGGGGGAGTGAATAGTGTATTGATAAATGACGGGCGGTTCAGTAGCTGACTAAAGTGCTCAACCCATCTATCTATCTTTTGATGAAGGTCAAATATCATCTGTCCTGACGAATCTCGAAGATTCGTACAAAAACCACAGCTTCCAGATGCTCTGCGAATCAGGCGAAACAGTCGTCCAAAGTCTCCTATACTTGGTGCGGCTTCCATTTCGGACGCGGTTTTCGCCCAATATAGCTGACGATCCTTGCGGGCTGATCGTGTAGCAGCTTTCCTAAGGAGACGATAATCAGATGCACCATGCACTCGGGCGTCTCTTGCCCGGGAAGAGAGCTCGATGGTGTTCTGAGAAATCAAATCTCGTCGGCGACGAGATGCTGTGCCTAGGATTTTTAGTGCTGCAGTCTGAGTAGCGGTCTTTAGTCTGGACCACTGTTGTTCGACTGATGCATCACTCCCATCCAACCGCTCAGCGATATCGTCAATGCGCTTCATACGTTGTGCCGGGTTTCCTAAGGCTTCCAAGTTTAAGCGCTTCCTAGGAGTTTTTCTTTGGCGGTTTAGCAGGCGAAGTCGGAGCTTTGCGCGAACAAGTGTGCGTTCCCTGTTTCAACTCCACGATAGGACCTACAGTCGAGCACCGAAGAAATCCAACGTGCGCGAATTTGAACATAATCGATCTGGTTCGTCGTTCTACCATCATTCGAGTACCATGTGACCAAGTGTTTTTTAGGGTGCTGTAATATAGTTTTACAGACGCATAGGTGATTGTAGGCCGCAAACTCGATCAGTCGATCGCCATTCGCGCAGCGCTGCCCTAGGCAAAATTTTCCCAGGATTCGTTTTGTTGCGGAATCTGCTGATCCTGTACGAGCGTTCCAGTCACTAGCCACAACTCTATCGACTACGAGATGAAGTTGGTTATAAAAGTCGTCTTTTGTAGTTTGGTCGGCTGACAGGGTTGGGGTATACACCGAAACGACTGTTATATTCAAAGGGTGACCCCTCAGCCAGACCACCGCGGTTCTTGGGGATACAGGCATCCATGACATGAGTGCCTGTTTAGCATGGTCGCTGAGCGCTATCGCTACTCCATGCTGACCAAATCCATCCTCGGGCCCACTTTTAAAAAGCCAATAAATGCGATCGACTCCAGGGACCTTGATCGATTTGGATCCGTTTCCGGGAAGGCAGACCTCGGAGAGACAAGCAACATCTACTTGGTAGTCCAATAAAGAGCGCATCGTGATTGCTTGACTACCAACATCTAGCAGTGTCCGTACGTTCCAGCATCTCAGATAAAATTCCTTACGGATATTTATGGCCCCAGCTAGCTTACTTTTCACCCTAGCCGCTGGGAGAGCCAAGGGGGCGTCGCGTCTCGGGAACGCCGTAGCAGAGAGCTGCGATATACGTTGAGACATCATCATGAATTTTCTTGGGGATAGTGTACAAGTGATGTCCCTAGCACCACTTGGTGTTTGTTCGAGTACAACTCTCTAGCCTTTGCACAGCCAAGTGCAACTTACAAGGCATCAGGGAGTTGGCAGATAAACGCGCTGTGCGCCAGTTATCTACCTACGGGACTTCTCTCCGGATTTTTCCTCGGAGTTTTCTCCCGAAGCCTTTCCCCGCAATCGGGTGACCCACAAGGCAGTGGGGGTTTGAAGTCAGGGTTTTTCTTTCCCTAGATGGATTGCCAGTAGCTGACGAGCTCCATCTGCCCGGAGCAAGCTTGTTTTAAGGTGCCAGTCACCCGCCTTTGCCCCTTCTCCTGTCTGTAAGAGCAGTTCCGCCGGGCTTGTGAAAGCCACTCGTGCAGGCCAGGAGTTGGACTTGGTTGTCAGAGACGCACGCCACATGGGAGCATTTCATAGATAGTAGGTGGCTCATTCCTACTACCACCCCCGGATTTGACAACCTTTGGAACCCCGAAGCAAGCTGGTTCGCGTTCGCCTTTTGTTCTGTGAATAGAAGCAGTTCCGGCGGGTCACACAGGACCACGCGTGTAGGTTATTGGCTGGAAGTGGTTGCCAGATGCTATATGAGACGCGAGAAATTAGCGCAATTTTGAAAAAGGGAGCTAATCCACAAAATCGCTGCGGCCGTGTCGGACTTGGAAACAGTTGCGAAGTATCTCAAATATATGCCTAATTTGATATTGTAGCGCGTGAACAGAGAGGCTGAAAATGGTTTCGTTAAATAATTTCAGGTTAACAAAGGCAAATGAGAACACCTGGGTACTTATCATAACATCCGGGTCATTATTCCATCAATAACCACTTTATATTCCGTATTTCACAAACATCGATTGATTCTCTATTCATCACTTAGGTAACTTCGTTCAACGTTAATCGTGTTAATTCATTGAATCCGACAAAACAAGTAATACCAAATTTTTACGCACAATACCAGAAAAACGAAACAGGCCTGCAAGCAAATCAAATAATCACAACACTGAACTGAAGGTGTCTGTCGTGGTTTCATTTTGAACTGATTTTTTAAGAGGTACGCTTTAAGCGAAACGGGGCTTTTTTGACTTGCATTGTCCAATTGCATATCGTTCTATTGCGCTTTACTTCGTCAATTTTCTCATGTTTCCGAAGATGTTGCCACTCGAACAGTCCTGAAAATGCCATTCTGAAACCTGAATTATTAAGGGGTGTTGGTTTTCTTCTTCAGAAATTCTGGAGATTACTACTCTTGTGTAGCATATAGTCCGAAAGCTCACGATTAGTGCTCGTCGGTAATGCACTTCGCCCTTGCCAAACATTAGCCGTTATTCCGGTTCCACTGGTAGCGCAGAGACTCCGAACACCAAATTTAATCAAACTACACTCGAAACCTTGCTTGCTCACAAATATCTCCATTAAACGTTATTTTCTAAGAAACTAAAGGGTAATCTGAAATAGCTAATGTGTTTCTATCGGTGGAAAAGCAACCAAACCCGCAACATCAAACTTGTGATGAATTGAACCAACCACTTTAAACGGAGTGTGTAAATCAAATTTATTCTATATGGTGTTAGAATACTTTTAATCAACCGATTTGTAATCGTTTGCTCAAATTAACAAGTTGGTTATCGAGGATGAAAAGATTATTTTCTTGAAATTGTTTTTCGTTATGGATCCTATATTTAAACACCATTAATTTTCCAGAATTATCGGCAAGTGTTGCGCTCAAATGAATGGAGGGGAAAATTGAACTGAAACATTAATTGAAATAAAAAGAAAAGGAATAATCAGTCATTACTTGTACAATGTATATTTGAAAATTGAAATATCAAGTTGATTAGTTCCATGTTTGATACACTTACCGGAATTTCTTTTAATCGATTATTCAAAGCTTTGAATTTACGAAATGTGCGAGTAGTCACCGTTTCTGATTTAATTCCTCAGGATTTTATTCCCAAAAGCAGTTCTGTTAGTAGAAGCCGTGATTCGAAAATGCAATAACGTAGCAGTTTACAAGATATCACGTTCATACGTGTTCTCGCCTGAGTAAACATTAGATATGTGAGCAACAAGAGAGTTTTTCAACTGACAAGCTTTTAGATTAATCGCGATTTATTCCAGCACTTATAATTGTAAACACATGATTTGCATTATTTTCAGATGCTTTATCCAATGGATTAATTCCATTACTTCAATATTTGATCTAAATGGTGTTGGCTCTAGTTGAATTTGGCGATGGCAAAGTAAGTTTGTGAATAAACAGTTAGAGCAATTTAGCGGTATCGTCCTGCTTCTAATTCACAAGCTTCGTCAGATTAATTGTGTCAGTATCTTAATCTTCATACTTACGGACAACCTCGGTCTAACGAAGTTTCTGTGTCAGGATCGAAACGATACCAATAAGTTGATCTTACCGATATATAAAAAATATATTTTGAGAATATCGCTCACAAGCTTTTTCCAACACATTAATTATGGGATATTTTATAACACCGATCACGAAGTTTCATTGATAAATAGAGCAAATTATATTGTGAATGAGATAATAAAAATGAGAAATGTGCCTTCGCTACCAACTTGTTGAACTTAAATCGCCTAAATTATAATATTGGGAATAATAAAAGGATCATCAAACAAATAATTTGAAAACTCCAATTGCACCAATCGTTTATTAGCTTGAAGTGTTCAGCTCAGAAAATAGTAGGTCAACCTGCTCTATATGTGGAGTTGTTATCTGCACGCAGAACGCCGTTGTACTTTGAATCTTCGGATAAAAATGTTAAATAAAAATAATGTAGAGTCCCTTTAAATTGGAAATACGCTATATATGCCTACAACTCACCAATATAATCTTATTTCATAATACGGATGGTCAATCGAAAGTAGAAAACGTCCACGACAAAATGATCGCAATAATAAAGATAACATAATGCGTTTTTCTTTTTGACATACGTAAGTGCAACTTTTCGTTTGATCTTTGCTCTGGATCCGGCCGCATTCCTCATCGAGACTAAAATCAACGTCCACTTTGAACTCAAACGCAGCTGTCGCATCTAAAGCGAAGGAGAATTCATGTTCATATGATGTGATACTGTAACATCGCTTGTTTTTCCTCATCAAAACATTGATCTTGCCAATTATAACTTCCGTTCGTGCGTGCATCAAGACCGCTTTGTACACGTCTTGGTTGCTGCGAAAAGCACTCCGGTATCAGAGCTTTCAAAAATGGCGGACAACATCGCTGAATGTATCCGTCCCTACCTAGATACCCATATTGCCACGGTAACCGCATGAAGATCACGCACACATAGTAATATAACGGAAGTCAGCAATGCGGATCTGCTGGATGAGGTTGCAGCTTTACGCAATGAGGTTCGAAACCTCACACTCAACAATAACTCACAATCTCGCACCCTATCCCGCTGACACTCGAGTAGTCATACTCGGTCACCCGTGTGCTGGATACATCGGAAATACGGCGACAATGCGCGGCGTTGCATCAAACCTTGCGCCCATCGCACATCGCCAGCGGGAAACTCCCGGGCCGACAGCTAACGACGACCACTGTCGTCGGCCAGAAGAATTTACGTCGTCTAATCCACATCAAGGATAAATCCACGGGTCTACGTGACGGAACGAAAACCAGTAGGGACGTTCGCACAAGCGTTAAATCGTGCGGTAATTGTCAACGCTCGAAAATGCACCGACACACAAGAAGCCCATTAAGAGCTTTCGTCGAACCGGATAAGCGTTTCTCGCACAGGCACGTAGACCTCGTTGGCCCGTTACCACCTTCAAGCGGCTATACATATGTCTCCCCTGTTAGGCAATCACCATTTGCCTATGGAGATTACGTGACGCGCTTGCGACACGGTAGGAGTCGTTTCCACCCACCATTCGCGTGACTTCAAGCCAAACGGTCCCACATGCCAAGGTAGTTGGCACATTGCCATTATGTCTTTCTCCGAAACGACATGGTGAAGCAACCTCTTCACCCTCCTTATGCTGGACCATTTAAGTTCATTCGGCGGTCCCAAAAAACAGTTGTGATTGACCGCGCCGGTCGACACGACACGGTCTCAGTTGACAGAGTCAAACTAGCGTTCATGGACAATGCAGTTGACTCAGCTAATCCGCCAGACCCAACCCCAGCACCACCTGTGATAACCACTACCTTAAACTCGACTACCTCAACGCCTGCCATCACAACAGCTAGGCGAGCAAAACGGCAACCCGTAAATTCCACCGATTATGTAGCACATTTTAAAGTGTTATCACTTGGTATATGCCCGTGCATGATTTAAGTACCTCATCACTAATCACTCGGTCGTGGTACTAAAACCATGCACCAGGGATTTTTCTTTTTCTTTCTCCCCTCTGCTACGCACACACTCACCGCTGATTCTACCGAATCGCGCACCCTTCCTGGTCCACCAACGCTTGCCTCCAATTTACCCGGTAGCCCAAATCACCAACACGAGCACCATTGTTCCAACACGCCTGTCATGTCGCACAAGGTCCTCACAAGCCCAGATTGACACGCCAACCGATTCTCGTGGCAGGGCCGTTTACCATTCTTCTTCAAGACGCAAGAAATTCTGAGCAGGGATTGTGTTTTCAAAGCTTCTGGTTGTTGTTGTCAAACCTAGGAATGCGCCTCTTTCTGCTCAAATCGGGTTCATACTAAGACCACGCCAAACGGCAAAATCCTGCTAACAGCTGTTCATTCCGTGTGAGGCGGCTCGGCAGTACGTTCACTCACATGTGAGACGCTACTTGGCTTAGTCCCGATCGGCTCACCGTACATCCTACTCTAGAACCACCGAAGATCAACCCACGCAGATAGAGCGCACTGGCTGACTTCCATGTTACTGTTTGCTGAGAGACTACGTTACTACCCGGGGTATCCTGACACCCACATGGCCTATGCTACTGGCAACTCCGGATCAGGCGTCTTCGCTGACTAGACGTTTTGGAGGGGGGCTGTGTACCATCGCTTCTTTTTCCTCATAAAAACAATGATGCGAATGCACATCGCATCGAATGAATTTCATGATTTGCAACGTTTGAACGACTAAACAGTCCGATTCGGGAGGAACAATCTCTCCCGCAGCGCTTGCAACGATAGTCAGAACTCTGTTGTATTGCATCAGTTGCACGCCGGCGGCGTGATATGCGTTCAGAATCCAAGAGCTGTATTTGCTCCTCCCCGGCTTGCTGACGACGCTTAACACAATGCCTCTAAAGTGAACGGTCAAAAGAAAGTTCTTCCCCGCTTGCGGGGTCAATGTCAAGAGCTTTCATATCACTTTTGCAAACATATTTATACCGCAATTACGGTCTGCCTATTTGGTCGACTTCCTAATTGCAACTCACCGTAGAGTAGATCTTTCGGAATACGACCATTTTTCATTCTATGGACATGACAAAGCCACCTCAGGCGGCGCTGACGTGATAGGGTTAACATGCGCTGTATACCAGCTTTTGAAAGCACCTAAGCGTTAGTAAACTCTGTCCATCCACGAGAGTTCAAACGGGATAGAGTGACAACTGCTCTGCCAATCCGCTCATCAATCTCCGTGTCTAACAAGAAGTTATTCGCAATGGTTGAACCAAGAAATGTGAACTTATGTACTGATTCAAGCTGACAGTTTCGAACAGTGATGATTGGTGGCGATACAGTCCCTTGACCAAGGACTGTGGTCTTGCTCATGCTGTTTGTTAGCCCAAAGTCTTTGCATGCCGACGAAAAACAGTCCATTGGAGACTGAAGGTGCTCTTGGGAGTGAGCAATAAAGGCTGCATCGTCGGCAAACAACGGGTCACGGATTAGCAAATTTTGTGCCATGGTTTGTGCTCTCAACCGGTTTAGGTTGAAAAGCTTGTCATCACTTCGCGTGCGTAGGTAAATACCTTCTCTCCTCGTCCTGAAAGCGTGCTTCAGAAGCAGAGCAAAGAAAATGCCGAACAGCGTGGGAGCAAGAACACACCATTGTTTGACGCCTCGCGAATTTCAAAGGCTTCTGAGTTAAAACCGTTAAAATGTACTGCGCCCTTCATGCCTGAGTGGAACGAAATAACGAATTTGAGCAGCCTTGGGGGGCAGCCTATCAGATCAAGCATTTTGAAAAGACCCTCCCTGCTGACGTAGTCGAATGCCTTCGGTAAATCAATAAAACAGCGTATAATGGCATACGGTTTTCCCGACACTTTTCTTGAAGTTGTCTCAGGGAGAAGATCATGTCAACGGTTTATCTTCCCTTGAGGAAGCCACATTGAGATTCGGAGTAAATCCTATCAGGTAAAACTGGCAGCCGGATCTGTAAGACTTTAGCAAACAATTTGCCTACAACATTCAGAAGGGAGATTCCTCTGTAATTGTTTCAGTCGCCTCTATCTCATTTATTCTTGAATAGCGTGACGACCTTTGTGTATCGCATCTCCTTTGTGGGACACACTCCTCCGACCAGCATTGAAGAAGCAAATGGTGAAGCGGTAGTAATAAGGCTGCTCTACAGCATTTAGTGAGCTCAGGTGGAATTCCGTCGTCACCAGGAGCCTTCCCATTCGCTAAGCTGTCGATTGCTCTATTGAGCTCATAAAGAGTAGGGGGAGTATCTAGATATTCAATAATCGGCAACCGCTCGACATTTTCAAATACATGTGGTAAAACCGTACTGTCCCTAGAGTAGAGAGAGGAGAAGTGCTTTACACATTTTTGAGTTTTGCTGAGTTTTGTCCACAATCGGGTACCCAGATGCAGACTCAATGGCAGCCGTTATAAGTTTGTTTGGACCAATGACTCACTTGATCCCATCATACATACCGTGAAAATTTCCGGTATCCTCAGCTTTTTGGATATTAAGGCTCATTTCTGTCCAGTAGTCATTTGCACATCACCTGGCAGTATGTTGGACCTTATTTCTAGCTGCTCTTGAAGGTCGTAAGTTTTCATCTGTTGGCATACCTTTGAACCTCACGAATGATGACCGTTTCTCATCCAACACAACAGTCATCTCAGAAGCTTTTGCTTCGAGCCAGTCGCTCGTTCGAGCTTTCTTCGGACCGGAAGTGGAAAGTGCGACTTTACATATGCAGCTTTTTATCGATTCCCAGTTTTCTGGAGCTGATTCATGTGGGGTTGTACTGCTGAACTCGGCTGTGAAGGCTTTTGCAAATCGCGCAGCTAGATTAGGTTCGCACATGCGGGTGACGTCAATCCTATTCTTACCAGACAATTCGGTGCGGTGAAATCTCGTGTCGGAAAGCTTCAGTTTTGCACAGACTAGTGAATGATCAGCGTCACAGTCTGCGCTTTGATATGATCTGGTGGGAAGTACACTTCCTATATTAATGCGCCTAACAAGAAAATGATCAAGCTGGTGCCAGTGCGTAGAGCGAGGATGTTTCCAAGAGACCTTATGCTGTGGTTTTGTTTGAAAGAAAGTGTTACTGACACAAAGATTGAACTGTGTGCATAATTCTAAGACGCGTTGTACATTTTCATTGGTTTTATCTACACCGAACCTCCCGAGACAGTTTTGCCACGATTCGTAATCCGCACCAACTATAGCTTTCAAATCACCCAATACCACTACACAGTTTCTTTGTGGCACGTTTTTCAGCACTGTTGCGAGGTTGTGATAAAAAGAGTGTTTTTCAGCAGGCCTCGCAGAGAACGTCGGCGCACAAACGTTTACCAACGTTTCGAACGGCAAAACCAACACCGTGCAGTCGAGGCTCGTTGGAACCCCTTCCTTTTCAAAAAAATGTGTAATCTCTTTCTGTTAGAATACCAGTGTCAGGTAATCGCATCTATTGCAGGGCAGCCATGTCGGCATTCAGTCTCTTTAACTCGTTGTTAAGCACAGCAGATTTTCTTACGCCTCTGACGTCGTCATGAAATCCAGGAAGCATGGATCGGACGTTTCAGGTTCCCAGTTTCAGAAATGACATTTGTTTTTTAGTAGTTGGTTTCGCTGGTGCGGAAAAAACAGTCTGCTTGTTGGTTGATTCCTAAGCTCCATGTGCCCGATGAAGATAGCAGACCGAGACAGCACCATATTAGCTGGGGGCTGCCCAGCTTGAGGCGGGCGGTAGCCGTCCAATGAGACCTGAAAGTCTCTCCCACCGTCGAAAGCAGCC
The DNA here is from genome assembly GCA_013407085.1 of Atriophallophorus winterbourni. Taxonomy (NCBI): domain Eukaryota; kingdom Metazoa; phylum Platyhelminthes; class Trematoda; order Plagiorchiida; family Microphallidae; genus Atriophallophorus; species Atriophallophorus winterbourni. Next base: position 104,764 of record JACCGJ010004939.1, on the reverse strand, counting down.
CCAGGCGCTGAGCTCTACGCCAATCGAGCCATAGGTTTTAATCGGTATCTGAGACGCGTGCCATTGGAGCATTTTTGAAATTGGGAGCCTATCCCCAAACCTTTTCGGCTTTGACAAACTTGGAACCAAAAATATGGAACGCTTCACGATTTTACGTGTCATTCTTGCGCAGTGGCCATGCAAACTTCTCTGTATCGTTCCAATTTTAGTATATGTACCGCCGAAGCGATGCAAAAATGTCTAGTAGAAACGGAACAAAGTCAATCAGTAGTTGACATGTCAGAGACAAATGCAGGCGACATTCAGGTCACTGTAAAACCTCAAAAAGGATCAGACATCCTTGATTGCAAAAGCTTCAACTGCCGATACTGGCGGAGTCGTCATAACATATATTCTGCACTAGGATAGCCACGTTTCCCATACCCATCCTTGTTGAAAAAAATTATTATGCAATGCATATACACCAACTCACAATTTCTGGGAAACAAAATCGGTGAACTGCGTGCAGCTGTTCTGAAATGTTCACTAGCCATCATCGCCCTAACGAAAACGTGGCTTTAGACTCACCAAAAATTAGTGAACTAGAATAACCCGGAATGCAATTTAATCGCCATGACCGTGAAACGAGATGAGTAGGAGGAGTTTGGTATTACAGCAAAAACCTTCTGTGTCGTGAGATTACTGGCGAAGACATTGTGTTACTGGATACTCTCTGGTGCTCAATCCGATTAGATAGTGGCGAAGACTGTATTTTGGGAGTAGTATATTGCCCACCGTCTGCACTGGGAACATACAATCTGGCCCTACGAGACATAATTCGCATTATTACTTCTAGATTTTTTCGTGGAATTTTAATTATGGGAGACTTCGATTTACCGTCTCTGCAGAGCAATACCATTCACACAGAACACTCACTCAAACGGCCATTTAGTGAGTTGTTGGACGATGTTGCTCTTTATAACCACATTGGATGTAATACCCGATAACACGACATCGATAACTTTGCTTATGAAAGTTCAAGGGGACTAAGTGATCACGTCGTCATCCAGTTTCACTATCTGTTTGAAGCTGTAAGAATAAATGATGCCCGTAAAACATCACTATGGGTTTGATGAGTTTTTTGTATGGCTAATTTCTAATCTCATCAATTCAATCGAAGTGAGCTCCGAATTTGTCCTCCGGATCTCAAGAAAAATATGAAATTTAAACTATGATGCCGAACTCGTAAGTGATTAAAAGTACAAAACATTGGTTGCCGAACCCATCGGCAAAATCAAATAATGAGACACCTGAAAAACATTCCGTTTACTGCGAAACAAAATAAACAAATTTTTCATTCAAGGCAAGTTGCACCCCTTGGAAGGGATATCACGCAGGATGGAGTTTAACCCCAGAACACGTTAGCGCACGGTTAGCGATCAAGCTAAAGGGAAACTACGAGTTGGATCCGTGAACACGTCAGCTGAAGCAACAACAAGTGCATGAGAAACTGCTGAAGCTTTAGTCACATTTTATTCATCTCTCTTGATCATTTTCTTTCAAATTCATGCTGGAAATAGATATCTGCTTCTCACACGATTTCGAAGAATACCATGTTTCAGTAATAGCGATAATGTCGGGCGAGTAGTACAAGCAAATCTCGGTTAACTCCGATAAAGGTTTTGCGCATTTGTATAGTTACATCTTATAATATATTTACTGTTCAAATCATGAAATGTTATCAATTGTCCGAATCGGTTTTAGTCGGAATGCTCACGTTTTCAGAACAGTAGCATAATTTTCTGTTTGGATCGCATCACTAGACATTGTTGGGTCTGTGACATCCTTTGCGTGCATAAGGCAACTAAAACGGTTACTAGATAGCAAAATCTACCATTTGAGAAGCGAGTTACTAGAAATTGATTGGCAACCTCAAGCGAAGGTGAGTCCGTGCTGACCTAATCTGATATACCGAATAATCAACTCACCAACCACTCAGTCTCCTCCTTAAATTGGTTCCAATCTCCCGACCCACAGTCACATTCTGAACTTTCAAATACCACAATCTCGATTAAACTGTAGCCGTAACTTCAACGTAGTCCGTGTATGCTTTTTGTGGAACAGTTTACCGCCTAAAATGTATTCCTCGCCAAACGAAACGATCTTCAAGCAAAGTTTACGATGTTTTATGATGAGAAATACTGTGTAAACACTAGTTTTTGACATTCATTAGTGTCTCCTTCTCACACACACAGTTGGAAAAATAAATTACCCAAACATATATTTAGTCGAAATTTCATCTCTTCATGTCACAATTGGAAGTTATTTTGCTCCGCCATTGATGCACATTGACGCACACATGAAACTTTTAGACGCACATCCCATGGTGTTGTACATGTATTTGCTTTTTTCACCATGAATCATGAATCCTTAATCTAAAGCATGACTTGCGTCTACTCGATGCCCGTGTTACAAGCGACTGCGTTGCTATAAGTTGAACCATCAATTTCATGTTAGTTGATTCTAAGTTGAAGTGGTGTGTGAAATTTAATCTGACGAACATGAGGTTCTATTGTTATATACTGCGGTTTTGAAAAGCAACTCCATCAATTCTACGTTCTCTTGTTTGTATGAATCAAGCGAGTTTTCCCACATTGTAATCCACTAAATATTTCGATAGTTAATGGTTTCCTACCCCAGAAACAAATCATGATATATGCGATTGTGTGACGAAAACTGAAACGGCTTTATTACTCTTAATATTCTAACTCAAATACTAGTATCAGTGCATGAAAAAAAACGCGCTTATATGTTTCGCTAATTTTATTTTACATACCATTATTGAACAAAAGTAACTTCCAACATGCAACATTCACTTTCAAGTTGAAATGGAGAAATTCTACAAGACTACACTAAAGGCGTTAGGTTTGTTGATCGTGATCCATATAAGGTTTGGTGTACCACTGTACGTTGGAGACCTCTGTAACGTTTTTCGTGACGAAACGAAGCATGAGCTCAGCCGGATAGAACCATGTTGGATTCAAGACCTGCATGTCGACGTTTAAGGCTCGAGTGGACACAGCATGACATGACGCGACGGGTGATTCCTCAATGATTACCGGAAGTACCTTGGTAAAAGTAAGCATGAAGAAGGAACGCAGCGAATGATAAAATTTATTTATATGTACAGATTTGGTAGGTAGAGTTATTGTAAATGAAAAACACATTATTGACAATTTTGTTGCTGTTGGTGACACAGTTTAATTGCTATTTATGCGAGGTGATCAAAATCCACACTCATGAATTCCCCACGACCTATTTCTTAATTACCAAATACGAATTTAACTAGACTTTTAATATTTATTACTTCATATATGTTGTTGCTTATAATCCCGGAGTGTAGATATTTCAGAGAGATAAAGCCCATATTTCACTGTATCTGTTTTCAACCAGCATGCGCAAAATAAGATCTATAAAATATACTACTAGTCATTGGCATAATGACTTTTCCTCAAATTTCTAACCAGTAACTGATGAGTTCAATATTATATAAAATTCGCTTGAAAACGAACTAGATTTATCTTAGTAAAATTTGTACGAAAATGCTAACAAATGAAACATAAAATCCAGCTGAGTTTATACAATGTTCTGCACCTTTGCACTAGCACATTATTATAATAAAATTTCAACACATTCTAGCGATGATTTCTTACCAGATCACATGTTGAATTGGTTGCAACAATGCCAGCAATCATATCGATTTTCAGAGCTAAATTGTGAAATCAAAATTTTTAAAAACAATTTGCCACTTTCAATTTCTCGTATTCTTAATTTAGCAGTGAATCAAACTTACAAACTGTCCCGGTTTCAGTAGAAGTACATTTGTGGTAATAGTATTCTGCAAACAATTATTCAGTATGTGAATTATCCTGAAGTGATATGATTTAAGCAAACCAATGTATTTCAAACTGTAGACTTGCCATAATGAGCCGCCCCTTCTAGTAACCTCGCAGTGTATTCAAACGTCCTTGAAGCTCTAGCCTGATCACTGATAATTGAGGCCAGTTCTACATTCCCTTTGAATGTTAGTTGTACTCTCGTGTAAATATACGAGGCACCATTTTCACTCAACCGTAGGTCGCAGTGGATAACTTCTTTATTCAAAGTTTGAGTGAAATGTTGCACAGCCTGTGATAAAGGGAGACATCGCACAAATGAGGTGTGGATGCACGAAATTAGCGTTTGTTAGTCAGAGCTCAGCTTACCTGTGGGCACTCGACGATCGGGACCACTAATATCAATGGCGCAATTATATTCAACTGCACAACTAAAAACAGGAAAGCAATATGTCATGAGTTCAATCGAGTGAATATAGATGTAAAGTCACAGTAATTAAAAATTCTAACTTTGAATTTAAATGAACTTGGGTTGTGGTAATTTTAGAGTCATATGATCGATATTTTGAACAACAAATGTTGTGAATAACACTTACTTGCTCCTCGTTTTAGTAATTCGAAAACTGATCATTTCCATTGTGTTGGTCGGTTAAATTAGATCCACTATGTGGATAGTTCATCCGAAGGTTAGCTGTGCCAAACTGATTAAGAGTGGCTTCTGAGTTTAACTTTGTTTCAAAGCCAATAGCATGAATATATTCATGGCACCATCAGTTAAACGTATTTCATTATTGCATTGGAATAAGATTAAACCATGTATGCAGACATTATTATCGTTAATACCATTGAACGAAAATAATCTAATGCTAAAGCATTTTTCAAAGTATTTTCCTATTGCGCACAAACAAAATGGGTTTTTTTCATTATTGGCATCAATTGACTTGATCAACAATTTCAAATATAAATGGAAGATAAAATAGCTTCACTCTTTTATTCATTCAAAATAAATTTCAGGGTATAAATATTAATTTCCTTTAGGCCATAAAATACCACCGAATAGCATTGCAGGTTCCTTGAACTGATAAACTCTAAGTCATTCGGACAAGCCAACTTCTTTTGAATTTTATAATATGGTTGGTACATTGAATAAAACTATTCAACTAAGGAATCACGATGTGAATCTTGATCAAACACATGATAAGGATTCAGACGAACATTGAAGGTGCTGTGCGGTCGCATTTTTGTTGCTCCGATACTTATGATCATATCTTCACTGGATTTGTTCTGTTGTATGATATTTGATGGACTCCAAGTCTATCTAAACCCACATTCAACAATCAAACGACCTTGACCTCAACTGCTATCGGATGTCAGAATCCTAGAAAACTACGAATGATTTGTTTAAAATGTGCAAAAAGGGGGTAAATGTGAACTCGAAAATAATCATTTGTTATATGTGATCTACCATAATACACAATAATTGCGATAAAGCTTTGACTAAAGGGGCAGTTGTCTTTATTAATAACGCTGAACTTCCAAGTGTCTGTAGAACAAAGCCGTTAAACGGCAGTGAGACCAATGTATCACAATCAGGAGACCTTGAAGATCGACTCAAACAGTTAGAGAACGGTTCTCAAAAATTCGAGGAAACATTAAAATCGATGGTAAATGTCCACAATAACTCACTGAAAAGTGAAACCAACCTAAACTCAACGCTACATCCCGTAAATTCAAAAGATGCTCCGCTACGTAAAGAGAATTTGCGGGAGGCTGAAGGGTTTAGTGATACACACGCTAGATGCTACTCAGATGTTATTGAGCTTGAAAAGTTGAAGGGGTATCTACTGACTGTGCATCAGCAGAATTCCTCTGTCTCCAAAACAAATACTGAAATAAAAACAAATTTGATGAATCTCAGTGTAATGTTCACTGATTTGCCGGAGACATCCGGGACAATTTCTCAAGTAGAAGAACTCACGAAATTAAAAAAAATTGTACCAGCTGTGTTCAATGGCGGGTATGAGCTCGATACTGCCTAATTCAATAACCCACCTAAGTCGGCAGCCAATTCTTCTCATTTTGACGAACCACGTTTACTGAGGAAAACACTTACAAGTCAAAAAGTGATGGAAGACCTTCTTGTAAACTCTAACTTGCTCTGTGCATGTTCACAGACTAAATGTGGCATACATGCTGATATTCCGTGGTTGAAGAGAAAAGGTAATTTAAAACATGGGATAATCTAACCAACACAGTATGTTTATTCCTAGTGATCATGAACACACTAAAACTGCTTCGGAATATGAAATACAGCACCACGATTAAAACAGTGGCTCAACGTTGGCAACAGTATCGAAGGTCACGAGTCAGTCGTGGTGGACAGGCTTAGAATACCTCTGTCACCAAACTATAAAGGTGACGGTCCCAAACCTCTACAAACAACAAATTTAACGAAAGGTATGATAAAACAATTAGGGGCAAATGGAAAGCAAAATCATAATAAACTTCGGCATCGCATATAGAGATATATAATATATATATATATATAATATATATATATATATATATAGATCATATATATAGATATATATATTATATATATATATAGATTTTTATACCATAAATTCTTGAATCATGAATCTTAAATCTTGAACATCGTTGTTTCCTGTAGGAATTTTTTATTAAAGCGGCTTTAAAGCATAACTTCGTTTACCAATTCACAACGGATTAAAGGCTCCGTATCTATAACCGTATTTGGTGAATAGACGGAAAACGCTCTTAGTGAGTTGAGGTAATCAACAAAATACATTTTTTAAGCCCTCTTTATTACGTTTTTGATATAAATTAGTTGTTTCGTCCGAGACTAGGTTTGATGATGGAATTTAGCCTAATGCATTGCTTATGGCTTTGTTCGTATATTTGTCTTTGTACAGAACAACATTTGCGCAAATCGTGAGTCACATAAAACCTTGTTTAAAACCAGTTTACCATTTATACTACAGGGTGTCGCCTGAGAAGCCCAATATTCAGCTTCAGGTATTTGTAATAAATGGATATAAAAACTTTAGTTAATAAAATTATACTGTCATCCTTGTTTAATGCCAAATTATATACTTTCCGGTTTGCAAGAGGCAATTACAAGTCTGTTTGATCGCAAGAATAATGTACATTATCAAAATCAAAAATCAAAATACCGTACTTTAATGTTTCCTAGTTTGACACAATAAATGTCACTGATAAACGTCTACAAATGTGTTCGACTCTGTTGGTATGTAATCAGTAATGGTTCGAGTGATTCGCCTAGCTGTAATATTTTCAAACACTTCTCAAACACAAATATTTTCAGACTCACCAGTTACATCTCGTTTCATATCCGGATCTGTAAACCAAACGATAAATGAACTTAACCGGAAATATTTGGAAAACTTTAGATTCGCGTGAGCTATTCAGGTGATTCGTGCTTGTGATCGTCACCAGTTAGTACCCTGCTTACAATCAGGAGCTTCACATTAGATTTGTTACTAATAAATGGAGCAATATGAGGATTGGTGGAGGAATAAAAATCGGAAATTGACTGACACTTAAAATTTGTTCCAGTTGTTACGTTTGTCTTGAAAGACAACAATATAGTAGTTGATGAACAGAAGACGTGTAAATTGAGATCACCTAATAACACACGAAACATTTCATGTATGCCAAGCGTAATACGTGAAACGAAAATCTCTTTATTCCAATTAGAATACCATTGTAAAAAGTGAAATGTTTGATTAATGCAAGGCTACTTCTGTAAATTTCACCGGTTAAGATTTCTTAAATGAAACTGATAGGGAATTTTGCTTAACCTTTCGGATATAAAAGATATGGATGTTTGCAAATCACAAGTCAGAAGATTGAAAACTTAAGTTTATCATGCTTAGCCAGGAGACCAAGCAAAATCACCGGATAAATGTTGAACTAACAACAAAACAAAACATAACAACATACATCTAAGATCAAAAAAGGTCGTTTGCATGCATTTCAATCACACACCCCACGACCGGATTCGTGCTGATTGCACTCATCAGGAAGGGCAGTAGGATTAGCGTCAGCATGCGATTGAAACAGTGGAAGAATGGTAGAGAAGTTGCGTTTGTATGTCACTGTTGGATAAGGTTGGAGTGACCAACCTGTTCAATCACCTAAGGCACACTCATGTTGACTAGGTCTGAACCCATGACAATGAACAAAACAGCTCATTTGCATGCATTTCCTTCCAACACACATAAACTACGACCAAGCTCGTGCTGTTTGCACTCATCAGGTAGGGAGAGTATGATCGGGATACGCATGAGCTTGAATAAGTCGAAGAATTGTCGACAAGTACGCTCACCAACTTTATTAAACAGTGGCATACAAGCGCAAATTATATACATCTATGATACTTAGTAAACATTCATCTCTTGAGTCTTCGGTACACTTGAAGAAAAACATTAGCATTAACCAATATCAGCACCGCATAGTGGACTCAGCGATGTTGAAGACATACTCTTAAATGAGAATTTATACATTGCTTCCTAAAACTCTTATGCATAAATTGCGGGAAGCATCATGTTGTGTAAACAGGTCACATATTACACATGTGACCAAACGGACGTCGAATATGTTCAGATACAATATATCAAATATCACGAGAAACAACACAAATTGAAAAAAGATGTATTAATTGGTGACCAGAAACTGCAAGCAAATTTCAAAAGGTGAAAATAGACGCGTAACACAATTCACCGTGATACTGCCATCGACTATTGCTGTCGACCAACACACAGTAGTGAATACAGAGCACAAACACAAAAATGAATGGACACGAGAATGCCGTTAATTTTGATGGATTATCATTTCAAAACAGGTTCACTGGAGATATCATCAATTTCGTTGCCCAAACGTTTATATAATAAACATAAGCTTTGAGAAAATCATTTTAAGATCATCGTTCGATGTTTAATACGATGAGTTTCTGTAGGTAAATTGATATAGATGTGATGCAAAAAAATTGAACATGATTATCAGGGATGGTTTCGATGGATTAAATTTTTCAACGGCTCATGTGGTTCCTATTGTTCACTTCAGCGTTTAACACTTAGCAAGGAGAAATGTGCACTCTAATGAACATGACTCAGAAAACGATTGTGCAATTGTGGTTATTCCGTATACCTGATACACGAAATAGTTGACCCAGATTAATAATTGTTTTGATGAAGAATATTTCCATTCCCTGGCCTTGATATATTTTATTGATATTTTATCTTTTATCCGTCTCCTATAAAACGAACCTAATGAGACGTGTGTACTGGAAAGTGAGTAAGCTTTATATAGTTTAGAAAAATGTTTGTTGATCTCAACGAAGTTGTGTTTGGAGGCAAACGTCAGCAGGTAACAATTTCAAACAGATATTTTGATTTAGCAATATTTCAGCTAACAGTTAGTACCTCGTTCTTGTATAGCTTTTCGACGTTTGATCATACATTTTTGATTTCAAAAATAGAAAAATGTGATGAATCAACTAGCCGAATTTTATTCATTTATTTTTGCAACCAGTAACAGAATTCTGCACTATACGAAATTGTACTATACGATATATATATATATATATATATATATATATATATATATATATCGGTTATGAGATTCAAATTCAAGTTGTCTTACGCATTTCCGGAAAAAGTTCATATTTGTAAAGATCTTTGATCGAAAGATGGAACGAAATCATTGGCCAGAATGATAAGGGCCAGTTTTCCGGATGGACAATGAATTGTGGATTCGCGTGCATGTTTAACTCAACGATCGATTCGATGTAGCGTGTACCTTTCAACGTTCTTCCACGTATTCCACTAACCCTCACGTTCGATCCAAATAACGAGAAAAATGACCACAACTGTTAAAAATATATTAATCACATACAGTGAATTAAACATTTTCCTGATGCTTTAATCAAATGTTTAACATAAACATATTTACAAAATGTTCTTGTGTATGTAAGCTCCCATGATGTGTAGTCATTTTAAATTATTATTCCACACGATATGCAATGCTCAAACACATAGGATTATGCCTCCTGTTCCGCACTACTGGATGAATTTCACTGAATAACTTGTGAATTTTGATACAAAACCTTTCAACACACTGATGCCATGATATTGAAAATATGGCTGTAATAAATGATGTCCTGTTTGTTATTGAAATGTTTGTTATAGTGTACTTAATTTAGACGACTTGAGCAAGATTTGACCAGTTAAGTGTAAATCATTGTGCTTGGAAGGATAAATAAATGAAGCAACAGATGCACTGAATCTTCAATTAAACGCCAACATATTGTCAGATAACATTATTCAAAAATGGGTGACTTACTGAATTCCGGACCGAAGCTATGTTGTCACTAGAGATATGATTTTGGTTAATCGGACGATGTAAATTGTTTAACATGGAACCATACGGAACCCAAATATGGTAAGCTGAAAAGGAATTAGTTTAGATTAAATCTGGAGCATCGGTGGCAGATGTCAGGGGTGATTTGATATGTTGCATCTAAGTTATCGAATACAATCATGACGCGTTTGGTTAAATTTAATGGAAATAAACGCATTATAGTAATTGATCCGCATATTTTTAAATTTTTTGTTTATCAGTACATAATTTCCAATGCTATAAATACCGAAACATACTACAGCATAAAATGATTTATGCTCAGAACAATATTCCGCAGTGTTCCGTACATCGAAAGATTGCGACGTTCGGGCCTATGTGACGTTACCGAAAGAAGTATACGGCGCGATATTATTCTGACCTATAGAATTGTCACTGAAGGACATGTACATAAATACTTGATTGATGTGTGTGATGAGAAAGTGACACGCGGACAAACCTAATTCCTTTACAACCCAAGTTCCCGTATTGTCAACTCCATTTTTTCGCCGTAGGTGCTATAATTCTTTGGAATTCCATACCCCAGCATGCGGCGGACTCTAATGGCCTGGCGGTGTTTAAAGCAAAATTGAACTTATACATGCAAAAGCACATCATTCGTGAGCCTTAAATTGGATATTCCATATCGCTTTTGCGCTTTTATATTTTTCACATTTTCTTTCATAATGTGGAATTGTGGAGATGTAAAGAAATAACTTTTTAACCATAAATCCTTGAATACTTGAATACTTGAATCCAGGAATGGAAATGTGGTGGAGAATAAAAATTAAATTTTTCTGGTATAAGTTTACATCGTTGATAACGATATTTAGCCAAATTACCATCTGCAACTATAAAGTGATATCCGAAAACGCAGTCTAAATACTGATTTTGTTATTGTCTGTTGTTATACGTTTCAGAATGATTTAAAAGTACTTCTTTATTCGAAAGCCGATAAATGTTTATCTTAATTTCCTTGACAAATGCTACCGATATCTTGATGGTACCAACATGAGCATTCTATCTCATATTTTATTAAGGGTTATGCCGTCAGCAATCTCTCACTGACCAAGAATCATTCTGTTTAATCAATGTCATCCTCCACGATGAAAATATGTAATATTTGAAACACTTTTGCAAATTAATTAATAAAAATTACCGATATTGGCCTCCTTCGGCCCATGTCTACCATGGAATTACAATAAAAATGCGCAACAGGGTTTCATGCTACAATGGATTTCCAATGACTAAACAGTACGATTCGGGAAGAGAAATCTCTCCCGTTTAGTCGATCAATGTCTGTTACACATTTATGGCCCTCCAACGTAGACCCACTCCCCTCCAACGTAGACTTCGAAGTGACGTTATCATTACTTACAAGATATTGAATACTCCAGATCATCCACTTAAACATTTGTTCAAATACCGTGAATTAGGAATTACACGTAGCCACTCAGCGGCACTACAAATTCCCCATTCCCGGACTAATTGTCGCCGATATTTCTATTCGGTACGCGTCTGTTTCCTGTGGAATGCCATTCCCGAAGCAATTATCACCTCTCCCTGTATCCAAACATTCACCAAAACCTTGGACAATTATTTGTTACATAACGATTTGACGATGCCTGTGTATTGACTCAGGGTAAGCAGTGACATCGTATAATTGATTTTTTTATACCTCTTGTTGAACGCATATTTACTATGATATGGTAATTGTGAAGCTATGTGCTTTTTGTAACCATAAATTCTTGAATCTTGAATCTGTGTTCAGCAGGCGAAATCAGTATTTGCTCTGCCTCGGCTAGCAGACGAGCTATATACAGTATCCTTATTGTAAGAGGTCAAGAGAACGTTTTACTTCTATGTCCAGAGCTGTCATATCGTTTTTACTCAAAATAATAATAATTATTTAATGAATCGCTTTTCGTTAATATCCTACAATCTGTGGTAACGTCACATCTTCTAGCTATCAGTTTGTCACTTTTACCATTGTCAGCTTGAACCAACCCTGACTTATACTGTGCAGTCGCATTTTTTTGTTGCTCTGACACGTCTGCTCATATCTTCGCTGATTCTGCTTGGATTTCTCTCATTCCAAAAATTCTGTGCTACTTTCGATCATATCTATCGGAATTTATTTGTTTTTCTCTTGTTAACGGATTAGCAGCAAAGTTATCATATCGGCGTAAATTTCACAGTTTGCTCACGCGCGCACACTTTTTTCAATCGCTAACTATTCTACGGTTTTTGCTATCATTGCAAGGATCACGTCGAGCAACGAATTTTGATACTTATTTCTGTGTTCTAGCTTGTGTAGTTAACGAGTTATATTGGATTATTTGCAACATGACGAAATCACGTGTTCCAAAACAGCCACCTCGACCCGTCGAACAAAAACCCGTCACACAGCCGAACAACCCATTTCAGGCTTCTAACTTGTTTCACCGCATCACGAGAACCAACATATGGACTAAAAAATCGATCGATCAAACGGTGGCAGCGACATCGAACCAACTTGACCTCATTGCCAAGGGCCTGGATCCGGCGAACGCAACAATGGTCACGGCCGGCCCAACTGATAGGACGAATCTCGACACGCAGAATTGTCCCGAAGTCACGTGCAAAGCATGCGAACAACCGGTGAGTCCCATGGCGCGTAAAGTAATAACGTGTTTTCTGTGTATGGGTAAAATCCATGGTAAATGCGACCATACATTAGCCCCTGACTGGATAGCATTATTAAATAATGAAAGGGTTCCAGGTGCATGCTATATCTGTGTTCGTTGCAGAGCTACATCTTTGCACAAAGCCGATACTTTTGAAACAAAAATAGAAAATAGATTGGCCGGTTTGGAGTTAGGCCTTCGACGTGTGGAAGAAATGTTGGTAAATCATTTGAGTACGCAACGGATCACTAATGCAAACCATCATATCAATACATCGATTTCGGAAACACCATTGAAGGAATCTAAGACTAAGGCTATTCGCGTGCCAAAAAAGCCAAAAAGCAGGGTTATTCCCGTTTGGAATCAGCTAAAACGACCACAGAAGTAGGAAATTCTTACAAAGATATGCTGTTACGGTCGACCTCAGCTGTACAATCCAAAACTGCTGTACCCGACTCGCAAAGTCACGCCACAAACGTTTTTAATTCTAAAACGCCTGACTTTCCGATACGAAAAAAGAACACCCTATACAGGCTGAACGTGATATGTACGAATGTCAGCGAGTCCCAAGAAAGACTGTTTGATAGCAAACAGAAACACGATGTGGATAAATGGTCTGAGCTTTGTCACCTAATGAAAATTGAACACGTAAACGCATAAAAGTGACTCGTCTAACCCGGCATTCAACTCCACCTCATATTGGTCAACCTCGCTTGCTCAAGGTAACACTGAAATGCTAGGCTGATATCGAGAACGTATTGCTGAATGCATACCTACTCAAGTCAGATTCCGACTCAAACTGCCGCATATATCCCGATGTACCATGGTGGGAAAGGAAGGGCAGCTTGAAAGCCAGGAAACAAACGGTATCGTTAAGTATAGTTCTACTTGGTGTACCAGAAAATATTTCTAGAGCATCGAATCAGGAAACCGTAGAGCACGACGTCAAACAATGGCGCTACATTGCGTGTTCTCTCGATATTTCTAATGCCGTTGTTGTGGACACTTTTCGAGTTCCTTTTTCGCCAAAAAACAAGGAGGATGGACCGAAACCTCTGATGATGACGTTCTTCACCAATGCTATGGCTGAAATAGTAAGGTCGGAATGGACAAAAGGGAAACGAACATTACCCAAGGATGTTAGACTTAGCCCACCCCAACCAAGTCAAACACTCTCCCGCTTGGAGATAGCGGATAGCAGCGTTTCCATCCAAAAGGAGGCTCAAATCGAGTCGGACTGAGCAATTCACACCGAAAACTAATTGTCGATTCAAGCCGTCGGCGACCAATAAGACGCACACATGTTTTACCATCCAAAGAAGCCGGACTTATAACTTCGCTTACCACCCCGTCATTACTCACGAAAAATACGATTAAGTGCATCTATACAAACACGAACAGCCTTTTCAACAAATTAATCGAATTGTTCGAGATTTGTTATGAAACGGCGCCAGACATAGTTGCAGTAACAGAAACGTGGTTCCATGCCTCATTGTCTGATAATGAACTCTCTTTGCCCAACATGTCTCTATTTCGGCGTGACCGTTTAGGCAATGGCGGAGGAGCAGCACTCTACTTCAAGCAATCGTTTATCTGTAGAGCTATGAACGACGTGATCCTTGATATCACTGACACACTTTGGTGTTCTCTGACTCTTACTTCAGGAGACCAATGCATTATTGGAGTGATCTATCGTTCTCCAACAGCAACTCTCGATCTAAACAATAAACTGATTAATGCTTCGCGCTATGTAACAACGCGATACAATACTCAAATATTAAAAATGGGGGATTTCAACATTCCCCAGCTTTATATCCGGAATGATCATGCATCAGAGGCACTTGAAAATAAACTTCCAGCCGTTTTGGATTACGCACCCCTTTATAACCACGTTTTTGGATTTACTCGTATGAGAGGATCAGACCAGCCGTCTACCTTGGACCTTATACTTACATCAGATCCCACAGCTGTTGAGAATATCGTTTATAAACCACCGATCGGACGAAACGATCACGTTGTCCTAGAATTCGAGTACGTTTGTAGCGCTAGACGCAATAGTGACGGGACAAAATGCGTCAGAAAAGTGAACCTCCGTGCTCTGTGTGCCGAGTTACAAAGCACTAGTTTCGCACAACTGGATTACTCCAATCCGGATAGTCATTGGCGATCTCTCTTACAGCACCTCAAATCTATATTGGAGGAACATTCAATGTTTGCTTCGAAGAAAACGTCTCAACGATATAAATTTTTACTACGAAGTAGGACTAAAAAGTGGATGAAACAAAAGGCAGTAGCGTGGGAGTTTCACAAGGCAACCAACACAGCTGATTCTTGGGCACAATTTACAAGACTGAGAAACAAAGTTATCAGCTTAATTCAAGATGATAAACAAGCGTTCCAATCGCAATTGATTACTCAGATGCACCCGAATCCGAAGCTCTTGTATAGACTTGTAAACGATAGAACAAATATTAAACCAGGAGTCTTTGCCCTGAAAACTTCGTCCGGCTTCACAGAATCCATAAATCAGACCGCTGACCTGTTAGCAGACTTTTATGCCGGAGTTTTTGCGCCGAAATCCATGGAGCCTGATCAGGAATCAATCGTTCGACTTGACCGACCGACCTTGAGTGAAGTATTGATTACTCCGATGGTGGTAGCGCAGTACTTACGAAAATTAAACGTAAAGAAATCTCCAGGACCAGACGAGATAACTCCAAAGCTGCTCAAAACCTGCCATGCGCAGCTATCTGAACCTCTATCTTGCATGTTTAATAATTTGCTCCAAGCTGGCGTAGTGCCACAAGACTGGAAACTGGGACAAATAATACCCATTTACAAAGGTGGTTGCCGTTCTGATGTTAAAAATTACAGGCCGGTGACCTTGCTGTCTTCGGTATCAAAAGATTTTGAGCGAATAATAACCGCAGAAATCGTGCGACATCTGGAAACGAATCAACTTTTGGCAGTTGCCCAACATGGATTTCGCAGAAATCGCTCTTGTCTAACAAATTTGCTGACAAGCTTAGACGATTGGACGAGGATTGTAGATGCGGGGGGCTGTATTCATGCGTGCTACCTGGACATTTCTAAAGCGTTCGACAGAGTTGATCACAATTTACTCTTGAACAAGCTAAAGAAACACGGTGTTGTTGGAAGACTATACGAATTGCTAAGAGATTACCTCAGCAACAGACACATCCGAGTTCGTGTGGACGGCCTATTATCGAAGAACATCGATGTCACTAGCGGAGTTCCACAAGGCTCAGTGCTTGGACCAATACTGTTTCTAGTCTATATGAACGATATACCACTACCAAATGATAGTAAGATGGTTTTGTTTGCTGACGATATAAAAGTATGGAGGCAAATCAGAAATGCTGACGATTGTATCTTGCTGCAAAACGATTTGAGTGCTTTGTTCAACTGGTCATCTGAAAATAAACTGTCATTGAATATGCAAAAGTCGAAGATGATTCAGATTGGTCGTGACCTTGGCTTTTCCTATCCATACAAGCTCGGCGACATTAACCTGGAGTACACTGAAAAAGAAAAGGACCTAGGTGTCTGGATTTGCGGCAGTTTGAAAAATGGTCTACAATGCGAAACCGTTTACAAAAGCGCGTCTCGGCTGCTCGGCATGCTACGGCGGATATTTGGACGATTTTCCCGGGGTGTTTTCCTTTCATGATGAATACATATATACACCCGGTTCTAGATTATGCCTCACAAGCCTGGACACAATTGCTCCAAAAAGACATCTTACTCCTGGTTCGCATATACCGGAGAGCTTCTAAGCTTGTCATTGGTCTCGAAAATATGTCATTCGCCAGGCGACTCAGACAACTGGAAATGAGTACACTTGCACAAAGGAGAATGCGAGGTGATCTCATCCTCGCATACAAAATACTAACTACTGTTTCCCACCCCTTGGATATATTATTCCACCTTCGCACTTCCAGCAACAGCCGTGGCCATGGTTACAATTTGGAAATACCACATTCCAAACGGAACAGATACAGGTATTTTTATTCCGTACGTGTGTGCTTTGCTTGGAATTCCCTACCTTCCGATTTGGTAAGCTCAAACAGCGTATCTATATTCCAATCAAAACTTGACCATTATATGAGAGCTAATCCGAATTTTTTCCCAAACTATTAATAAGCTATGTAAATAGCAATGACTGATTGAAAGATGTTAGACACATGTTTCTCCCTTTTAGCATACCGGGTCCTAAAAGCAAACTGTGTGGAAAATGAGATAATTATGCACTTCTGATGGATAATCATGGTCACTTCACATCATTGTTTAAAACATTTATAATAATGACGTGAGTCGCAACATGCACGCAGCCACTCGGTGTCGATAAAAATTACCCATTCACGTATTATCTTTCTGTACGATTTTGTTTCTTCTGGAATGAAACAATTGTTACTGCCTCCAGCGTTGAAATATTCATTCGAAATTTGGACACGTATTTGTTGCATAATGATTTGACGACTTCTGAATAGCAAATCATGGTATGGGTTCAACTTGACTATACTTGACATTACATGGTTATGTGTTATTTCGTTTTCGTGAACGAATGATTACTATGTGATGGTGATTGCTTTTTGTGGCCACAAAAATCTTTAATCTAGTATCTTCAAACACAAACTGCCCCTGTGTATGTCCGAGGATTTCCTACGGTGACTTAAGTAGCATTTAAAGCAGCACTGGTGTCATAAATTTCGACGTAGTTTGCTTGAGTATTTTATTCTTAATCACGTAGCTCTGAACCTTTTAATTTAAGCTCGGCGTGAAACACACTTATGTGGAGAGAATGTTTATTCGTTTATCGTATTTCAAGTAATTTTATCCGTTTACTTTAGTTAAAGAATTTATAACTTTTTATCTCTCAACACAAATTTTATTGATCAAACATCACCAAGAACATCAAACTGATGATGCTATCAAAATATGCTGATTTGATGTTTGTGAAATATTTGTACAATTTTTGTGTCACTCATCTGTTGCACTTCTGATAATAGGCTATTAAATTGTGCTATTAATATTTTTCAAACTCACTGGTTTTGTAATTGTATGGCGGTGAATCTTGCAGTTGCGGGTTCCCTGCAATAAAGATTGGACGTTTATTGTTAAAAGATGCAATGTAGTTTCAACCCGTTTACATAAGACGAAATGCATCACCTGTTATTGCTTTCATTCTGTAGCCCAATGCATTCATTTTGAGTGCCGTTTTAAGCGCCACAGTTTCGGTATTTGTACCTTTCGACTTGATATCCAACTCTAATTCCACAAGCAACAACTTTGAATCGAAAACATAATACCGCAGTAGTCGACAGCCACGCGCTTGCGTTTTTGTTAAAGCCTGAAAATATGTTCCAATGGGTAAATATTAGCTCAATCTCGAAGGAAGTAATTACGGGAAAATTGTATCATGACTGAGTGCAAAATATTATCGTTAATATTCCCAAAAAGCGCGTCTTGAGATACGGCCTTTGTAAATATAAGAACAAGGTTTTTGGAATAATTGGAATGCAATTAAAATGTTAATATTCTAATATATCATCAAAGTTCTATTGCCTGAATACAATTGATTAGGATGTTCAACGCATGATTGTTCTGAGAAGATATTTCTTATAGGTTCGGAAATGTTCATTTATTCCAGTAAAACAAAAATACCATTATAGGCATCGTTTATAAACATATATTTGGTCTTCGTTCCTAATTCTTCTGTGCTGGTCCTTTTTAACAGAACCACTTGTAGTAACGTGATCTAGATCTTACGATCACGGAACTACGTGCTCTTGGCTGCTCTCTAGTGTTATTGTGTGAAGTGTCACATGCATGCTAGGGAGTACCAGATACTGCTTTCAGGTGCTGGAGGTTGGTCACTCAAACAACATGCAAACACCACAGATCGTTCGTGTACTGTCTATCGCTGTAGGCGATGCGGAAGAGATTATTCACCTGAATCAGATTTCCGCAAAACATAAAATCGTCATTAGTTGACATCGACCGAATGAGCCGAGATATTACTTGAACTATAAGCTTTTGCATTCACCAATAATATTACCTCTCACATGTTCCTTTTTCAATTCCAGTCAAGTTATTTCTGCCCTGCCTAACTGCGTCCATTATGTGGGCATTTGAATTTCTCCATTTGAACGAATAACTATTGCTTGTATGAGATATTTGGGAGAGCTCATTGAAGAGTTGATCTTGAAGCCAAAACAGTTTTGAGATGTTTGCGTTTTCCATATCGATATTAAAATTATATTCCTCGAACAGAATCAAATTATGCACTACTACCAATTTCAATTTCAAAAGCTGTTTGATTACCAGGACTAATATATGGTGAGGAATTCCCATTTCTTATTTTGTTACACCATCAAGTACAATGGCTCTTCCTGTAATCCAAACACCATAATTCGTATTTTCGTATTCAAGTATAAGTGAATAAACAAATAATTTGGCACGTTTCTCAGAATTTAAATTGGCTATAAATAAGCAAGCTCAAATGGTACACCGAAAAAGAAATTTGAATAAAGATATATATATAGGAACCACGTTTTTGTTTAATATCCATTATCAAATTTCACTTGATTTCCAGCATAATACGCCTTTATGAACGAGACTATTCTATCCACGTTGTAAAAAATAGCATTTAAGTTTCTATTTACCTAAATATTTGCACAATCTGCATTACCCGTTAATTTCGCACGATTGTACTGAAAATAGTCATGTTTCTAAAGAGAATCTGCTAAAAATTATTGATTACGGTTAACACAAGAAGCTTTCAATTGAGGAATATTGTTTCGTACAGAGTTGTTTGAAATAATTTGAGAAACAAAGTGTTTGTTGCAGGAAATGTTCGAGTTAAAATTGTAGAAACATTGTAATTTGATAAAGATTTCACAGAAGCTCACACTTACGTAATCACACGTACGAAACAGTACGTTTCTTTCCAGTAGCCCGCATTTCATCTGTTTCGACATATGCTCGTCGAAATCGAAATTATGAGCAACAATTACTTCTGTTCATATAGAAAATCAGTTTACATGATTAAGCAACTATGAATATGTGACCAAATATCAAATTAGATTTAAATTATCCACCGTCACAAATCTATGCCATCCTCATGTCACTAAATTGGTCAAACATCCTCAATTGAATGCATTTCAATCACACATATCTCATGACTTCGTTGTTTCTGATTTGCACTCGTCAGTTATAAATTGTACGATCATCATGCTTATCCAGCAGTGGCATACAAGCGCAAATCTTGTTCAGTAAATTGGTCATTTTTAACGCGCCTCAAGCATTCGACAAGCAATTGATTTGAAATTTCCATATATGTACATCGCGATTCTTTGTTAGAAACCTATTTACCAGTGACGAGCATTTTTATTTAAAAAATGCATCCTACGCTCTGAAAGAAGTACAGTAATCAGCCGAAAAAATATCGTTGCGATCAAAATGGATAGTAGGTTTGATATATGGAGCATTTTCAAGCTATTTGAACATATTAGTTTCATTTACATCAATTTTGTGTAAAATTTTACAAACATTTTTCTCCTTCTCGCTGCAACAGCGTAAGATATGCTGGGAATAATTCGTATTTCACACGATCTATACCGTGAATATTTTGAAGCAGAACATCGAACATCTTGCAAGAAGTAATGGTGGGTAAACGTGTGCTATTGGGAAATGAATAGTTTCGAAACCGGATTATATTACGGCTCACTTCGGAGAGGTTTTGTGATGATGCTCTAAAATGCGGTCTCGCTGAAGTAAGGAATAACCAATGACTTTGAATGTTACGAATTGTACAAGTCAATTACTTAAATATTTTCAAAGGATGGATGAACCTAATCTGAAGTTCTCCGCAGCGTTCTCCACAGGAAACAGTTAGAAACCGGTTGTGTATTGTAAGTATCTCGGATGGGAGCACCATATTAAATCAAATAAATGTGATTTAATACAGGGGTTTATTCAAGAAATACACTTTCGAGTTTGTAAAATATGGTCGGGTACCCAAATGAAGGCTTCGCTGACATAAAGCTTCAAAACCATCACCAAGTAATACGTATTTGAGAATAGATGAAGGGTCTTGCACAATCTGGCCATTTATAAAGGTATGGAAATTTGGTCGATACTTCGTTGTGATTGGCAATTTAAACGTTTGCTTTGAAAATTTTATGTATTATATTTTTTCAGTGTGATTTTATATATGCTAAAATTTTCCATGAGAATTAAACGTACGCCATTGCAGTTCATAATGGAGAAATATCTGTTACCCATGTAGCAGAGAATTCATTCATACAACTTCAATAGAACCGAACGAACAGCTGGGCTGATAAATTTGAATATAAATTCCATCACATTATTTGCTAGTACGAAGTTCATTTAGATATACAGATGTCCAACGGAACTTGGGATCTCAGTATCTTCCTCAAGGTCGAATCTTAATACCTTTCAAATGTTTGGATATAGCTACAAGTTATGGTTAGAGATAAGGGTTTTCTTTCTGTTGTATGGACCGCATGGAATTACGAGATCTACCTACCCGAAAGAAACCCGATTTGAAGTGCCAGTAACCGCCTTTGCCACTTCCCATGCCAGAAGAAGCAGTTCTTTCTGGGCAAAATCGTCCACACTTACAGGTTATGAGCTAATCTTGGTTTTGACTGGATGTATGAGTCTCGCGCCATTAGATCTTTTTTAGGAATTCGGAGCTATCTTGCTATGACGACTTTAGTATCACTGTGAGCATACTTAACTGGAATATATGTGAGACAAAAATGTTTATTTGCATGCGTTTCAATCACACACCCCACGACCGGTCAATGGAATTATTAAATGGATGGTGGCAAAAATAAATGTTTATTGTCTATCACGACCATAATGTATAGCTAATCACCTATTGGAGAGGCATTCGAAGAGACTCGTATTTTGGCATTTTCGTATAAAAATTAGGGATGGAATAGTGACAAGAGCAACTTTTTATTTAATGTACAATAGTTCATCTTGAAACCAGTGTTCAAAAAAGCAAAAATCTATACATGTTAAGCTGACAAATTCTCATGTGCAATTACAATCGCATTAGTGATCTAAGCGTCTCCTTAATTGTGCGACGAGCAAAGATAATTTGATACATCGATTTCTAAAATTCGCTCAAGACACTTAATTATAGAATTACAAGATTAAAGTGTGTTGTTTAGAAGTGAATGCTGATCCGGATATTTTTAAAGCTCTCAGCTTTAACCTATCTATGCGTGTGCGTTGGTCATTTGATTGATCAGTTTATTCGTGCCAGCAAGAGTTGCATAAATGTTCAAACGTTGTTTAAAAAATCATGGAAGTTTCAGATTAATCACTTACTGTGGTCATGTGCCGTTAAAACTGAGAGCAGTGACAGTAGCAATATAACGGTTAACATTTTGGCCTTTATCTCCGAACAAAAAATACTCTTTATTTATATTCATGTCATTCAATTTTCATTGGTCCATTGGAAATTCGTACACTAGTAACCATGCCGCTCAATAGTTTTCTGTTTGAAACTGGAGTGGTGAATTCGTAGGACATATTTGAATGGATGAGAAAAACGCATTACTCAGTCGACACCGATAATTCATACAAATAATGAAAGCTCACAGATATGTAAATTAAAAGATTCACTAATTTTATTTTGATCACATTCTCTGTGTATGTGCAGGGGATCATCTCCAGATAAGCCCCGCCATAAAGCGGAAATTGCTCGCGCGAATAGTTAAGCTCCACCAGTTTTCGGCAGCTCGAATTTAATGTCTGTACTGAATCTTGACCTATTTCTGATGTGTAGACATTTGCACACATCTGAAATAAAGCTACTAATTCTCCTCTAGGATTAGGACCATGAAATGTCTGCTACAGGACGTAAAACCAGACATTAACTTTCTGACTCTTTCGACTCTCGTTCATGCCAAGGAGGCTAAATATGTTTTTCGCAATTCCAAGGTGTGATCCATCAGCAAAGTTTATGTAACGATGGCCACGAAATGACACCTTGGAGTTTGTCTGGCAAGGGGAGGTGAAATACCAGGAAGTGCCGACAAAAAATAAGATGTTCAATTAGATATTAATACCGAAAACTTTGTGGATCCAACGACTGCAGGTCACACACAAACTCTATAAGATTCTGAATACATCGATGTTTAGTGCACAGCTAATTGTTTAAATTTGTTTGGAATGCTAATTTTCAGTAATTCTAAAGATTAAGGATTACAAAGATAAACATATGAACTTGTTAACGGTGTTAAACGATGGATCTCAAGCGGTTTACGAAGCAGCTATAATCCGCGACTGCTATCTTGATATGCCTCAAGCTTTTGACCCAGTTGATCACTTTCGACTCCTACTAAAATTGCAGCAGATGGGTATCATGAGACAGCAATTCGTATAGCTTGAAAGTTATCTCACTGAGCGCAAGGCTATCGTTCAAATCAACAGTGTAGATTCACGTGTCATTGAACTTCTAGTGGCATACAGCAAGCTTCCGTCCTCGGGTAAGTACTTCTCTTGGTTTACATCAACAACCTACAGGAGACGGTCACCATGGTACAAGCTTTCATTTGCATTCAGAATGTGTAAATTGTTGCAGATTAGTACAGAATTTCCATTCTCCTACAACCTTCGCTCCCAAAAATGAAATGTAGAACAGAAGTAAAAATCTGGAAGCCTGAAGAACAGTATGCAATACGAAGCTGTGTACAATCGAGCTAGCGGCGTTCTAGTTATTCACCGATGTATTTTTAGACATTTTTCTCTTGAAAAATTTCGCTTACTCTCAAATACTTATATTAACCCGATATGGGTTGCTCAGCGCAAGCTAGGGCACCTTGTCTACAGAAAACATCAAGATGTTCGAGAGGAGAGTAACTAAAATGGTGGGCTCTCTTTGCGACCTCCCTTATGAAGATCGTCAGGTGCGTCTTGATTTGGATACACTGGCTCATAGACGGATACCATTGGATTTATTCATCACTTATAAAATACTGAACTCAAAGATTCATCTTCTAAGGCATCTGTTTCGCCGCCGGCGAATCAATACCACACGCACGGACACATTGGCATGGGATTTTCCACATTCACGCTCGAAATGCCGTCGTTTATTCTATTCGGTGTGCGTTTGTTTCTCATGGAATTCATGAATGTCTTACGTTGTACAATCATCTAGTTAAAGAATTTTCAGGAACAAACTGGATATATTTATGTTTATTAGCTCAACCTTACAACGCGCTTATACAACTTAATCGAACAACTTCACACGACATTCATTTCAGCGAATATTTTTCCATCATGCCGAGACATTATTTGACATTTTTTCTGAACGAAAACCGTCGTTCTTCTTATTGCTCACTTTTTGTAATTATTTATTGTTCTTTTACGAATATCCTAAAGATTTGTACAGTTACGGACTTTTTTATGTTATACATTCTAGATTTTAATCTTGAATCATGCAAGGTGATTCTGTATGCTGATGATATTAAAATTTGGATGTGGATAAAATCTACTGCGGACTGTGTACAGCTGCAAAGTGTTTCAAATGTTCTACGTGATTGATCGTTCAGGAATAAACTGTCATTCTTTTCCCATAGATACAAAGTGCTGTAAATGGGTAAGCAATTATCGCACCAAAGCCACATTGGGCAGATGATTTTGAGCTAGACCCAGTTCTTCCCAGCTCACACGGTAAATGCCAAGAACTTTCATATCTCTTTTGCAAACGTGTTTGTACCGCATGTGCGGTCTACCCAATGGTAAACGTCCTGATTGCAAATCACCACGAGGTAGATCTTTCGGAAAACGACGATTTTGCATTCTGTAGTCGTGGCCAACTCGCCGCAATCGGCGCAGTCGTAGTATGATGAACATGCTGAGTGGACCAGGTTTTTAATGCACTTTAGTATTAGGCAGTTTGTCCATCAGCGATATGTTCAGTTTACGATGGATGATCCCTAGATGGAAAGCATTCCGATTCCGTTCGTTTCTTGCGTGGATAGTCTGAGTTTTGCTAACAAAGCATTTCATACGCACGCAATGCCTGATATCTTCATGTGTTCACGGTCAGAGGTTCGAGTTGCATACAGGTGACATCATTTATGTTATTCGAACTTCAGCTGCAAAAACGTTTGCTATACTTGCTAGAGTTTGTTGTCTTTCATTGTAAGAATTTCGTCTCGGTTCTCCTGTCGGATGGCTAACTGATTTCTGATATTTCATTCTCATTTATTTACCTTGTCTTTTTATTTAATGGTATATGTGTGAAAAATCTTTCTAGTGGTGGTAAGTTCCCCCTAATAATTTCGTAAATTCTTCATGCACATTTAACAGGATAAATTCGAATTCCAATATTCATCGTATGTACATTATTTGATAGAATTTCGTTATTTCTAGCAAAATACATCAACTAATCAAATGGCTTTCTATATTGAACTATCGGATGATGCATGTGAATTTGCCATCTCGTTATTCTTATTATCGACTTTCTTCTTGAGCTTCGTTGTTTATGAACCATTGTGGCAAATTAGGTGATCATGTGGAACACAAAATATAGTGTTGCTCCACCTTACTTAACATGTTTTCTGCAGTTGATAGTTTAATTACTTTCAGTTATACTTTTGTATTTTTGTTCAAGCGAAAATATAATCATTATACAAAAACGTGTTCGCTTCTCTTTGAGTTTGATTCAGAATTTACCTACTCAATTTTTCTACAAATTTGCATGAAATACACGGGGTGACTGTGCGACTTCGAAACGGCTTGAATCTGCTTTCAATCTGCCGTAGTATGGTTAAAACATGAGGCGTGAGTAATGGTGTGATCGAAATTTTCTGGCACATCGGACTTGCAGTGAATCACATTACCTACATGTTGTTAATATACTCACCGAAAATTTGCGAACTATTTCGATAATTGGAACGTTATGTGCATCTTAAGAGCGATATATTTAACTACTTCATCTACGCGAAGTGGTAAATGATATGTAAAACTTCTTATTTTTGATAAAATTTTAACTGACATATTTTAGGAAATTCAGATGAATGACATAAAATTGTTGCGAAACATATTGTTACATTTGCTGCTGAAGCATTTACCGCGGAATCCAACATTACCACACAATGGAAATGATGATAAAAAATCTTTATTTATGTAATCAACGGTTTTGGCAAACGCACATACTGTGTTGGGCAACTCTTGCACGGGTACTGGTCGTACATTCGTGATATGAGACAGCCTAGGCTTCCGTATATATTCACTTTATAATTCTCTCCGCTTAGAAATTGTTGAGTTGACAACTTTACCACGATTCAAAGTAAAACAGATAGGAACCTACCTTCTAAATGGTGAATGTAAATTGTTTGCTAAAGTCTTACATATCCGACTGCAAATTTTCGCTGATAGAGTTTACTCGGAATATAAATGTGGCTTCTGCAGCGGAAGATCAACCGTTGCCATGATCTTTTCCATGGGACAATTTCAAGAAAGGTTTCGGAAACAACGTATGCCACCACACGCTGTTGATTTAATGAAGTCAAGGAGGGTCTTCTCGAAATGCTTGATCTTATAGTCTGTTACACGAGACTGCACAAACTCGTTATTTAGTTACGCTCATGAATGAATGCTCAGTCCATGTTAACGGTTTTAGTTCAGAAACCATGGAAATTCGCCAAGGCGTCAAACAAGTGTTTGTTCTCGAACCCACGCCTTTCGGCATTTTCTTTATTCTGCTCTGAAGCACGATTTTGGACGGTATCAGAATGCATTTACCTATTCAAGAATGGCAAGCTTTTTAACTTGATCCGGTTGCGAGCAAAATCAAGGTACGGAATGTTAATCGGTAACCTGTTGTTTGCCTACGATGCAGCCAACACTCCTCACTCCCAAGAACATCTTTCGACGCTAATGAGCTGTTTTACTTTGTCATGCATAGAATCCAAGCTAACAATCTGCATGAGCAATGGATTTTATCGCCTCCCATCATCAGTAATAGAAGCTGTCGGATTGAACCAGTACATCATTTCGCATATATTGGTTTAACCATTGCATATATCCTCACGCTAGACACGGAGATTGAAAAGCGGATTAGCAAAGCAGCTGTCATATTGTCCCGATTAAACTATTGTGTTTAGGAAAACCTCAAGTTGACTGTTAAGTCAAGGATTATCGTACTAAATGCTTTACTGTACATAAGTAAAACCTTGACCAACCGCGCAAGACACGAACGGGAGCTGAATGCTTTCCAGCTACGAAGAATCCGTAGTATCTTGAACATATCGTGGATTGGCAAAGTGACTAATGCTGAAGTCCTTTCAAAAGCTGTTCTACTGAGCTTGTTCACCCTTTTACGACACCGCCGATTGTGGTGGCTTGGCTACGTGTCTGGAGTGTGAAATTTTCGTATTCCGGAAGATCTACCATAGGGCGTGTTGAAATCAGGAAGTTGGCCAGACTTCATTTCGCACTTGCGTTATTGAGTCTTTTGAAAAAGAGATATGAAAGCTCTTGGCATGGACCTCGAGAGCTGATTAGCACTTGCTCTAGATCGTACTGGTAAATGTGACCGTAATTTAGCCCCTCGTTAGATAGCAGTAATACATATCGAAAGGAATCCTGGCACGTGCTATGTCTGTGTTCGTTGCAAAGCTATATCCTCGCAAGATGCTTATACTTTTGAATTTAAAATAGAAAATAGAATGGCCGGTTTTGAGTTGAGCATTCGACGTGTGAAAGTAATATAGTTACATCATATGAGTACGCAAGTGATCGCTGATGTAGACCATCTTATCAATACTACGATTTCAGAACCACCGATGAAGGAATCTCAGACTCAGGCTATTAGTGTATCAAAAAGGAAGATTCAAGGTTAATCCCGTTTTAGAATAAGCTAAAAAGACCACGTTCGTAGGAATTTATTTCAGAGAAGTTTTGTTCGGTCAACCCCAGCTGTGAAATCTAAGGCTGTTGCTCCCGACTCAAAAAATCAAGCCCAAAATGTTTTAAATCCTAAAAAATCTGACTTTCTGATATGCAATAAAAACTCCCCAGACGCAATATGCGTGATATGTACGAACACTACCGAGCCCCAAGAAAGACTGTTTGATACAAAAAGAAACATTACCTCGTGAAATATTATCAACTTTGCAACCTAATGAAAATTGAACATGTAATCCCTATCAAATTGACTGGTCTGACTCACTACTCAACTTCAGCTATTATTGATCAACCTCGCTCGCTAAAGGTCACACTGAAATGCGAGGTTTATATGGAAAACGTACTGCTGAATGCATACCGACTCAAGAGAGATTCCGACTTAAACAGCTACATAAATCCCGATCTACCGTGGTGGAAAATGAAGCGTCGCTTAAATGCCAGGAATATAACGGTATCATGAAGTATATTCATACTTGGTGTAACCGAAAATACCTCTCCGACATTGATTCAGGTAACCGTAGAGTACGAGGTCAACAAGTGGCGCTTCATTGCGTGTTCAACGCGGTTGTTGTGGACACATTTCGAGTTCCTTTTTCGCCAAAATATAAAGGCGATGGACCGAAATTCTTGAAGATTACGTTCATGACCATCGCTATGGCCGAAATAGTAAGGTCGGTTTGGAAAAAGGAAAACCAACATTAACCATTAATTTTAGACTTAACCCACCCAAACTTATGTGATAAGTAAAACACCGCTTCGTCTGCAGACAACGGATTGCAGCGTTTCCATTCAATTGGAAGTAATAAATACATGAAAAAACATCGTAGGTCCGGCTCAAATCGAGTAGGACTGAGCGATTAACACTGAAACCTAATTGTCGATTCAGGCGGTCGGCAAACAATAAAAAGCACACATGTTGTACCATCCCAGGCACTGACAACTCAGATTGATCCAGCATCACGCTGTTTAACGCCTTATCACATACCACATGATTCATCACTACTTGTTAATTCCGACTTCAGAGATGTCGGACCAGTAACTTCAGTGATTGCTCACCCTTTTCAACAAATTAATCGAATTGCCTGAGATTTGTAATGAAACGGCGCCAGACATAATTGCAATAACAGATACGTGGTTCCAGGCCTCATTGTCTGAAAATGTACTCTCTTCAACAATAAACTGATTAATGATTTGCACTATGTAACAACACAGTACATTACTCAAATATTGTTAATAGTGGATTTCAACTTTCCCCAGCGGGGATTATCATCCATCAGAAACACTTGAATATGAACTTCAAGCCGTCTTGGTTTACGCACCCCTTTATAATCATGTTTTTGGATTTACTCGTATGAGGGATCAGACCGGCCGTCTACTTTGGACCTAATACTTACATCAGATCCCACAGCCCTAGATAATATCGATTATATACAGCCAATCGGACGAAGCGCTCACATTGTCCTAGAATTCTAGTACGTTTGTAGCGCTAGGCGCAACTATGACGGAAAGAAAAGCCACAGCATGGTAAACAGCCGTGCTCTGTGTGCCAAGTTACAAAGCACTAGTTTCGCACAACTGGATTACACCGATCCGAATAGTCATTGGCGCTCTCTCTTATCGCACCTGAAATCTATATTGGAGAAACATTCAATGTTTGTTTGAAGAAAACTTTTCAACGTAATAATTTTTTACTACGAAGCAAGACAAATAGTCAATGAAACATATGGCAATAATATGTTAGTTTCACAGTGCTATCAACATAGCTCATTCTTGGGCACAATTTACACGAATGCGAAACAAGGTTATTAGCTTAATTCGAGATGATAAACAAGCTTTTTATCTGCAATTGATTTCTCAAATGTACCAGAATCTGAAGCTCTTATATAGACTCGTAAACGGTGGAACGAATATTAAACCAGGAGTCTTTGCCCTAAAATCTTCGTCCAGCTTCACAGAATCTAATAATCAGACCGCTGACCTGTTAGCGTACATTTATGCCGGAGATTTTGTGCTGAAATCCAAGGAGCTTTATCAGGAACCAATAATTCGACATGACCAACCAAACTGGCTTGAAGTATTGATTACTATGATGGTGGTAGCGCAGCGCTTACAAAAACTAAACGTAAAGAAATCTCCAGGACCATACGAGATAACTCCAAAGCTGCTCACAACATGTCATGCGCAGATATATAAACCTCGATCCTGGATGTTTATTAATTTGCGCTAAGCTAGTGTGGTACCAAAAGACTGAAAACTGGGACAAATAATACCCATTCTCGAAGGTGTTTGCCGTTCTGAATTTAAAAATTACAAGGCAGAAATAGTGCAACATCTAGAAGCGAACCAACTTTTGCCAGTTGCCCAACATGGATTTCGCAGACATCGCTCTTGTCTAACAAATTTGCTGACAAGCTTAGACGATTGGACAAGGGTTGCAGATGCGGGGGGCTGTATTCATGCGTGCTACCCGTACATTTCTGAAGCTTTCGACAGAGTTTATCACAATATACTCTTGAACAAGCTAAAGAAACACCGTATTGTTGGAAGACTATATGAATTGATACTTGATTCTCTCAGCCACAGACACATGAGTGTCCGTGTGAACAGACTATTATCCAAGAAAATCGATGTTACTAGCGGTGTTCCACAAGGATGATTGTTTGGGCCAATACTGTTCCTAATATATATGACAGTAAGATGGTTCTGATTGCTGACGATATAAAAGCATAGATGTGAATCAGCAATGTTGATGATAGTATTTTGCTATAAAACGGTCTGAATGCTTTGTACAACTGATCATCCGAAAATAAACTGCCATTGAATATGCAAAATTCTAAGATTGTTCCGATCTGTCGTGAACTTGGCTCTGCAAAAAATTTATAGATTATACCACGGAAGGAAATGACCTGGTGTCTGGATTTCCGGTAGTTTGAAAAATCGTATATAACGCGAAGGCGTTTGCAAAAGGGCGTAACTGCTGCTCGGCATGTTACGGTGGATATTTGGACGTTTTTCCCCGAAGTGTCTTCCTCTCATGATGAACACGTATATGCAACCGGTTCTCCACTATGCCGCACAGACATGGACACCATGATTACAAAAATATAGCTTACTTCTGGATCGCATATATTCTAAGCTTCTTATTTGACTCTAAAATACGCCACTCGCCGGGCGACTCAGACGACTGGAGCTGAGGACACTTGCACAAAGTAGAATGCGAGGTGATCTCATCATCGCATAGAAAATACTTACTACTGTTTCCCAACCCCTGGATTCATTATTCCACCTTCGAACTTCCAGCAACAGCCTTGGCCATGGTTCCAAATTGGAAATAGCACATCCCAAACTGCACTGCCGCACGTATTTCTATGCGATGCATGTATGCATTGTTTGGAATTCCCTTCCTGCCGATTTTGTAAGCTTAAACAGTTAATCTATGTTCAAATCGAAACTTGACGATTATATGAGAGATAATCCAAATTTTGCACCCAACTGTTAATAAACAATCATCGTCTCGTTGATTTTGATTTTATTTATACATATTTATGTATACATTTGTAACTATATTTCAACTCTATGGTTATTGTAAACTTAATTGCCTTTGAAACCATCAAACTTGAATCTGGAATCTTGAAATAAACGCCGAATCGTTTGACATACTTAACCTGTGATTACATCTCTCCATAAAGCTGATCGTTCGGAATAGGACTATTTTCTATTCTGTAGACGTGGATAGGCCACCACAGGTAGTAGGGTTAACATACTGTGTGGACCAGCTTTTGAAAGCACTTCAGCATTAGTCACTTAGTCAATCCACGATATGTGCAAGATAAGACGGATGATTCTTAGATGGAAATCATTCAGCTTCCGTTCGTGTCTTACGTGGGTGGTCCAGTTTTCACTGCCGTACAGTGAAGCTTATAGAACGCACGCGCTGTATACCCTTATCTTTGTCTTTACAGTCAACTTGCGGTTTTCCCAAACACGAAAGTTTAATCGGGACAGAATGACAGCTGCTCTGACAATAGGTTTATCAATTTCAGTGTATAGCGTGAGGTTAACGGGAACGTTTGTACCAACATATGTGAAATGATGTACTTGTTCAAGCTGACTGTTTGATGATTTGAGGTGATACAATCCCTTGACCATGGACTTTGGTCTTGCTTATGCGGATTGTTTCCCCAAAAGTGTTTGCATGCCGTTAGAAAACAGCCCATTAGCGACTGGGTGTGTTCTGGGGAGTGAGCAATATTAGCTTCATCGTAGGCAAACAGCAGGTTACTAATTAACACATCCCGAACCTTGGTTTGTGCTCTCAACCGATTCAGGTTAAAAAGCTTGTCATTACATCGCGTGCGTTGGTAAATGCCTTCTGTACTCGTCTCAAAAGCGTAATTCAGAATCCGAGCCAAGAAAATCCCGAACTGCGTGGTAGAAAGAACACACTTTTTGACACCTCGGCGAATTTCATTGACTTTTGAACTGAAACCGTTAAAATGGACTGAGTCCTTCATGCTTGAATCGAACGAAATAACCATTTTTGAACAGTCTCAGGTGAAAGCATTTAAAATCAGGCAATTCAAGAATACATTACCTGCTGACCTAGTCGAATGTCTTCGTTATATCAATAAATAAAAAGCGAATAATCGCATACGCTGTTCCCGACAGTTTTCTTGATGTTGTTTCAGGTTAATATCAGTCCATTAGTCATTTGCTCATCGTCTTTCAGTCTGTTTGACCTTGTTCCTAGCAGCTCTTAGAATTCTTAAGTTTTCACTTGTTGACGTACCTTTGAACCTCAAGAATGCTGACCGTTTATTATATTACACAGCAGTCATCTCAAAAGCTTTTGCTTCTAACACATCGCACGTTAGAACTTTCTTCGGACCGGAAGTGGAAAGTGTGACTCGCTATGTGCAGCTTTTTCTCGATTCCCAGTTTTCTGAAGCCGATTCGAGTGGGGTCGTCTTGTTGAACTCAGCTGTGAAGGCTTTTGCAAATCGTGCAGCAAGATTAGGTTCGCACATGCGAGTGACGTATATCCACGGTTTAGCAGACAATATGGTGCAGTGAAATCTCGCTTAGGAAATCTCCAGTTTTGCGCAATCCGGCGAATTGTCAGTGTCGCAGTGTGCGCTTTGATATGATCTGGTTAGGAGTACGCTTCCTATATTAGTGCACATAACAAAAATAAGATCCATCGGATGCGAATGCTTACAGCGAGGATGTTTCAAATAGGACTTATGCTGTGGTTTTGTTTGAAAGAAAGTGGTACGGACACAAAGACTGAGCTGTGTGCACAGGACTACCCACAGTTGTCCATTTAAATTAATTTTATCTATTCCAAACCTTCCGAGACAGTTTTGTCAAGAATTGTAATCTGCACCAACTCTGGCATTGAAATCACGCAATACCCCTACACTGTTTTTGTGGCACGTTTTTGAGGATTGTTGTGCGGTTATGATTAAAAGTGTCCTTTTCAACAGGTGTCGCTAAACCTTGGCCAACGTAATTGTACCAGTAATGCACTTCAGATTTAGAGTCCAAATCCGTTCGCTCACACTGCTGCTCTTTTCTGCTGCTTTGAGTAAGCTCTTTCGCACGGCAAACCCAACAGCATGTAGTCGACGCTCATCGCAACCCCTTACTTTGTAAAAATGTGTAATCCCTTTCTGTTAGCATATCATGTCTCTTGCAGGGTAGCCACGTTGAACGTCAGCCATTTTAGCTCATTGTTGATCACAGCTGATTTTCTAACGCCTCTAAAATTCGAGACGTCGTCATGACATCCTGGAAGCATGGAGCGTACGTTTCAGCTTCCTATTTTCCGAGCTTACCTTCATTGTTTATTAATTTGTTTCGATAGTGCGGGAATTTGCAGTCTGCTTTTTGGTTGATTCCTAATCCCCATGTACCCAGTTAGGATAGCAGACCGTGGCGAGACGGCACCTTATTTATTGGGGGCTGCCTAGCTTGAAACGGGCGGTAACCGTTCAATGAGACGTAGAAATCACTTCCAACGTCAGAAACAGCCCCAGGCGCTGAGCTCCACGCCAGTCGAGCCATAGCTTCTGACCGGTATCTACTGCTTCCCGTGTTATGATCCATAGAAGCGGAATGGAGTGTCCTCTCAATTTGTGCGTTGAGATTTACGCCAGGACAGATCAATATGGTGAACAAGCTGTTGAAAATGCAGCAAGTGTTCCCTTTCCACGGCACCACCGGAACCAAAGGAACAGCTAGTCTGAAACGTTCGGACTACGATCCCGTCGCAGGAGTTGGTAGGACTAAGTTTATTACAACTTCGGAATGCCTAACGGGAATCCGGCCTAATTATTTTCTTCGAGGTTGACTCCTGATGCCTTTTCCATGATTGGATCTAGCCGGAAGTCCCTGGAAGTTTGAGATAAAGGTTTTTGTTTCATTAGGTGGACCGCCTTCATGGTCTTACGAAATCCAACTGCCCGAAGCAAGCTGGTAGGGAGGCGCCAATCATCCGCCTTCACCCTTTCTCCTGTCGATAGAAGCAGTTCCGGCGGGTCACACAGGACCACGCGTGCCGGCCATGAGCTGGACTTGGTTATCAGAGGCTATATGAGACGCTAGACATTAGCGCAATTTTGGAATAGGGAGCTGATTCGCAAAACCGCCCCGGCCGTGACAGCCTTGGTAACAGTTGCGAAGAATCTCAAATATATGCCTAATTTGATATTGTAGCGCGTGGGTAGAGAGCCCGAAAATGGTCTCGTTAAATAATTTCAGGTTAACAAAGGCAAATGGAGAACACCTGGGCACTTATCAAAACATCCGGGTCATTATTCCATCAATAACCATCAATAACTTTATCTTCCGTATTTCACAAACATCGATTGATTCTCTATTCATCACTTAGGTAACTTTGTTCAAATTTAATCGTGTTAATTCATCGAATCCGACAAAACAAGAAATACCAAATTTTTGCGCACAATACCAGAAAAAAGAAACAGGCCTGCAGGCAAATCAAATAATCACAACACTGAACTGAAGGTGTCTGTCGTGGTTTCACTTTGAACTGATTTTTTAAGAGGTACGCTTCAAGCGAAACGGGGCTTTTTTGACTTGCATTGTCCAATTGCATATCGTTCTATTGCGCTTCACTTTGTCAATTTTCTCATGTTTCCGAAAATGTTGCCACTCAAACAGTCCTGAGGCAACCATCCCGAAACCTGAATTATTAAGGGGTGTTGGTTTTCTTCTTCAGAAATTCTGGAGATTACTGCTCTTGTGTTGCATATAGTCCGAAAGCTCATGATTAGTGCTCGTCGTTAATGCACTTCGCCCTTGCCAAACATTAGCCGTTTTTCCGGTTCCACTTGTAGCGCAGAGACTCCGAACACCAAATTTAATCAAACTACACTCGAAACCTTGCTTGCTCACAAACATACTCCATTAAACGTTATTTTCTAAGAAACTAAAGGGTAATCTAAAATAGCTATTATGTTTCTATCGGTGGGAAAAGCAACCTAACCCGCAACATCAAAGCTTGTGCTGAATTAAACCAACCACTTTAAACGGAATGTGCGTAAATCGAATTTATTCTATACGGTGTTAGAATACTTCTAATCAACTGATTTGTAATCGTTTGCTCAAATCAACAAGTTGGTTATCGAGGTTGAAAAGATTATTTTCTTGAAATTGTTTTTTTTAGTTATGAATCCTATATTTAAACACCATTAATTTTCCATTATTATCGACAAGTGTTGGGCTCGAATGAATGGAGGGGAAAATTGAACTGAAACATTAACTGACATAAAAAGAAAAGGAATAATCAGTCATTACTTGTACAATGTATATTTGAAAATGGAAATATCAAGTTGATTAGTTCCATGTTCGATACACTTACCGGAATTTCTTTCAATCGATTACCCAAAGCTTTTAATTTCCGAAATGTGCGAGTAGTCACAGTTTCTGATTGAATTCCTCAGGATTTTATTCCCAAAAGCAGTTCTGTCAGTAGAAGCCGTGATTCGAAAATGCAGTAACGTAGCAGTTTACAAGCTATCACGTTCATACGTGTTCTCGCCTGAGTAAACATTAGATATGTGAGCAACAAGAGAGTTTTTCAACTGACAAGCTTTTAGATTAATCGCGATGTATTCCAGCACTTATAATTGCAAACACATGATTTGCATTATTTTCAGATGCTTTATCCAATGGATTAATTCCATTACTTCAATATTTGATCTAAATGGTGTTTGCTCTAGTTGAATTTGGCGATGGCAAAGTAAGTTTGTGAATAAACAAATAGAGCAATTTAGCGGTATCGTCCTGCATCTAATTCACAAGCTTCGCCAGATTAATTGTGTCAGTATCTCAATCTCCATACTTACGGACAACCTCGGTCTAACGGAGCTTCTGTGTCAGGATCGAAACGATACTAATTAGTTGATCTCACCGATATATGAAAAATATTTTTTGAGAATAACACTCACAAGCTTTCTCTAACACATTAATTATGGGACATTTTATAACACCGATTACGAAGTTTTATTGATAAATAGAGCGAATTATATTGTAAATGAGGTAATAAAAATGAGAAATGTGCCTTCGCTAACAATTTGTTGAACTTAAATCGCTTAAATGACAATATTGGGAATACTAAAAGCATCACCAAACAAACAATTTGAAAACTCCAATTGCACCAATCTTTTATTAGCTTGAAGTGTTCAGTTCAGAAAATAGTAGGTGAACGTGCTCTATATGTGCAGTTGTTATCTGCGCGCAGAACACCGTTGAACTTTGAATCTTCGGATAAAAAATGTTAAATAAAAATAATGTAAAGTCCCTTTAAATTGGAAATACGCTATAGATGCCGACACCTCACCAATATAATCTGATTTCTTAATACGCATGGTCAATCGAAAGTAGAAAACGTCTACGCCAAATTGATCGCATTAATAAAGATAAAATAATGCGTTTTTCTTTTTGACATACGTAAGTGCAACTTCTCGTTTGATCTTTGCTCTCGATCAGGCCGCATTCCTCATCGAGACTAAAATCAACGTCCACTTCGAACTCAAACGCAGCTGTCGCATCTAAAGCGAAGGAGAATTCATGCTAATATGATGTGATACTGTAACATCGCTTGTTTTTCCTCAACAAAACATTGACCTTGCCAATTATAACTTCCGTTCGTGCGTGCCTCGTGACCGCTCTTTACACGTTTTGGCTACCGTTATATATTTTCTAGTCAACCTGCGTTTTCTCCTATTCTAGTGGGACGTTATTGTAGTAATCTGGTCCACTACAAATTGGTGAGCCCGACGTGATTAGAATGAGGTACGAAATAAAGTACGCATGTATGCCAAAAGATATGAAAGTATTAACTATCTACAACTAAATCAGCGAATTGAACGGGTTGCCGTTTGGCACGTTTGGTTCCTGTAGTGGCCGCCTGTGGGTTAGCTGTGGGTACATGAGGGGTAATGACCAGTGGTGCCGGGGTTGGCGTTGGGTCATGTGGGATAACTTCCTCGTCCATGAAAGCCGATTTGACTTTGTCGATTGAGACAGTGTCATGCTTGCCGACACGGTCAATGACGACCGTCTTGGGAGACCGCCCGTGTTGGGCGGCGTGTGCTCATGGTTAGCCGGAGCCGGAGGTGCATGTGCTTCTGATAAGTAATAAGAAAAACTCTCTGCTGCATGTGTTTATAGCCACGACCGAGTGAACTGAATTTAGTTCTAAAAATGGGACGTTATTGTAGTAATTTGGTCCACTTCAAATTGGTGAGCCCGACGTGATGCATGAATCCTTCGTGTACTACAAATTGGTGAGCCCGACATACACGCATTCTTCGTGTATCTTTTCCGGTACGTCAAAATTTTTCCGCTTCACATCGGAGTTTTCAGGTACATTTTTTACCTCGTTTAATCGTGCATTTTGTTTGCATTAATCGCTCCTGTTTATCATGAGTGATTCTAAACGTCCTTTTTTAGCTTCGACTGTCATCACAATACCCAGCTTTATTCCACAGGAACCTGAAAATTGGTTTCATTTTTTAGAAACTGAATTTAGTTCTAAAAATATAATTGATGACTCCGCTATGTTTTCGCATTTAACGCAGAAACTCCCTCGGATGTGTTGTTACAGTTACGCGACGCAGTCCTGACTGCACCCATAGGTGACCGTTACCGTATCGTCAAAATGCGTGATTTCTCGCACGGTTCCGTCTGAACGATCTAAGCTACAGCAGCTGTTCGGCAACTTAGAAATTGCCATCTACTATACTAATGGAGATGCGCCACCTGCTCGGGTCATCGCACATGTTTGTGTCCTTACTAAAGGAACTATGTCTCCAGCGTTTACCTCAGTGCGTGTAACCTGTCGTGTGCGTTGTGTCTATCCCACTAATCACAACGGTGATGTCGCTTCCTTCGCCCGCGGACATGTATCGATTTGTGTGTGTGCACATCATGTGCGTTTTGCATTGTTGACCCACTTTTACATTTGACTACGAGTCGAGCAGACCGAGAAGGCTGCGTGTACCCAATACATATTCCTGTGACTGTCTGGTTATAACAATTGGTGGAGTACCTAAATTAATTGCTATCATACGATGAATTGTGTCGGAAAAATCGAGGAATATTCTGAAAGTCTGTCTACATGGGATGTTTACATCGAACGGATTAATTGTTATTTCGCTGCAAACGACATTACGAATGATCAAAAGAAGGTCAACACCCTGCTTAGTGTTATTGGTTCCAAGACCTACGAACTTATTCGCAGTTTGGTGAGTCCCGATTTACCGTCTTCCAAATCCTATTATTTCATTGTTCGAACGATCGGTCCACACTACAATCCGAGGCCATCAGTGATTGTGCAACGATTCAAGCTTAACACCCGCGTTCAGTCTGAAGGAGAATCTGTTGCGAATTTTGTGGCTGACCTGAGGCGACTGACTGAATTTTGTGCATTTGGAACAGCTCGGGATGACATGATGAGAGATCGATTGGTTGTGGGAATCAGAGAACCTCGTATTCAGAGAAGGCTACTGGCCGAACATGAGTTGTCACTGGAGTCTGCTTATAGTATTGCCACTGGCATGGAAGCTGCGGATAAGAACGCCGAACTGCTACAGCATTGCCAACTGAGGCCAACCCAGATGAACGTACCCAGCACCACTGATACAAGTACGGCTGAAGTGGACAAGGTAAGGATTCAGAGTCCGCGAGCACCGAATCCTATGGGGTTTCGCTGTTATCGATGCGGTTGGCAGCATAAGAATCGTACGGAATGTCCTCATCGCGACGCGATTTACCATAACTGTAGGAAACAAGGACATCTCGCGAGGGTATGCCGCTCAAAAGTTCAAACTCAGTCACATCCTGGACGAACGCAGTACACTGAATTGCAGTCTGAATCGGATGTTTTCATTTTGCACACCGTTAGTGATGATCCTGTTCCACCGATAAAGTTGGAGCTTAAGATCAATGGCCAATACATACCATTCGAGCTGGACACTGGTTCCGCGGTTACGCTGTGCAGCAGGAGCTCGTGGGAGAAAGCATTCGGTAAAAACTCGATCAGAGCCTTGAGGTTACCGCATCTCCGAATAAAAACCTACACTGGGGAGAATCTCGATCTCTTGGGTTGTGCCGAGGTCGAACTAGATCATGCAAGCAAGAAGCATAGCATGAAGTTACACGTAACTACTGGCACTGGTGTAAATTTACTTGGTCGTGATTGGCTGCAGAAAGTACCCGTTCTTAAAGTGTACAATAATGAGGCTTTAACTGACATGCAAACGCTTTTGAAGCAGTATGAACCCTAGTTCGCCGACTCGGATAATGGCAAACTCAAGGGTGTTCGTGTGACGTTATCGGAATGTCCAACACCTTCCAACTTACCGTGTGAACTGGTTGCTCTTGTGAAATGGATAAACTCCTCACCCGTGTCGGCGAAAGATATAAGAGACGAGACGGAAAAGGACCCTGTATTGTCCTCGGTAAAGCGATATTTGCAAGATGGGTGGCCGGAGAGTGTCACAAACGAAGAAGCGCATTATTGTCAACGTCAGGACGACCTAAGCCTATTCGATGGATGTATTTTATTGGGAAGTCGTGTTGTAATACCTCCCAAGTTCAGGAACGCTATTTTGGAAGAACTTCATTCATCGCACCCGGGTATCTCACGAATGAAATCGCTGTCCCGAAATTACGTGTGGTGGCCCGGTATTGATAGCGATATTATACAACTCGTAAATACTTGCCAGCCCTGTCAGCAAACAAGACCTATGGTACGCCGTGGGCCAGTGGTCCCATGGCCTTGTCCAAAACAACCTTGGAGACGTCTTCACATCGACTTTGCTGGACCAATTGATGGTGTAATGATGCTGATAGTAGTTGATGCTTATTCAAAATGGATAGAGGCCAAACTTGTAAGAACGTCAACAGCACAGATGACTATAAACGTGCTGCGGACACTTTTCTGTACCCACGGTCTACCGGATACGGTGGTCTGCGATAACGGTCCTGCGTTTGTGAGCGCTGAGCTCTAACAGTGGATGAGCAACAACGGGATTCATCTCCTACATACGCCTGCTTACTACCCGGCTTCCAATGGACTAGCAGAACGTGCGGTCCAAACGGTAAAACAAGGTATTCGCAAAATGGCCGGTGATTTACAGACAAAAATCAATAAGTTCCTTTTTGGTTATCGGATAACTCCGCAGTCAACTACGGGTCTGTCACCGGCGGAGTTATTGATGGGCCGTCGTTTGAGATGCCGCTTGGACCTCCTTCGCCCCGACCCCTGCTCCCGTATATCAGTTAAACAACATGAGACGATGAGACAGCAAAACCAAAAGAGTGTCCCGAGTAGAGTGAGTGACGGAGACCCGGTTTACGTTCGCCCCGACCCGTCGGTACCATCGTGGAAGAGGGAAACTATCATTCTAGATGATGGGCATAAACGGACCATGCCCATGGATGATGGCGTTCGCATCACTCGCCATGGGGACCACATTAGACGGCGAGAAACTACACCAAGTCCGTTACAAACACCAGAAAATCGTGAGGCTGAAACATTAGTCGAGTCAAACACTGAAGAGGAAAGTGCAAGCCCAATCCGGCGGTCTGATCGCCAGCGCAGGCCTGTCAAGAGGTATCAAGCGGGACTCGTTTAAACCTGAGGATGAAGGAGTGTCGTGTGCGTGTGTCTATCCCACTAACACAACGTGATGGCGCTCATTCGCCCGCGGACATGTATCGATTTGTGTGTGTGCACATCATGTGCGTTTTACATTGTTGACCCACTTTTTACTTTTGACTACGAGTCGAGCAGACCGAGAAGGCTGCGTGTACCCAATACATATTCCTGTGACTGTCTGGTTATAACACGACTGTCATACCTGAAGTTCTTGGTGCAATAAGAAGCGAACAACCTATGGTAGGTTGGCTAGAGTGGCATTTTCCCATTGAGCTATTCCTTTTGGCTAAAGACCTTCTCTTTCTACCACGAACGTGTAGATGGTTTCTACCTTGCTCCTACACTGATGCACGCGTATGGTGTTAAGCTGTATTACCGTGGTCCAAACACTAGTTTGGAGGAAGATGCTATTCTGCAGGTTCAGTTTTCGTTTCTTTTGGCCATAGCACACTGTATTGTGATCTTCCGTTATATTAATCATCCCGAGATAAAGTATTAGTATCAAATCTCTCACTCTTCGGGAAAGCGAAATATTTTTGGACTGGACATAATTTCATGCGCTGCAAGCACACGCGAACAAACCCGCATAAAATTTACTATCAGCATATCTCTCGCAACTGCTGGAAGCGGTAAAGAAAATTTGGTCTACTTTCTACCCTAAGGATAGAGCGAACATGTAGTTTTGGCTAGCGAGTTGATCGCGATCTTCTGTAATTCCCCGTTAAATCTGCTCGAAGCTCGCCGCACTGCAGGCATCAGCAATTATTTCGTGGCAACACCTTGATCATGTTCACGGGATGTGGGAACAGATCGTGAGCAACATTATCCTAATTTATGATGGATTTGCTCCTTTAGTACCCGTTCGCTATATGGGTTATACTCAATTTAGACCTTCATCAGTCTCTCGTATCTTACATCAGTCTTGTGTCCTCTAATCTTCCCATCTTCATTGATGATCTAACAAATCAGCTGTTCGCCTTCTGTTACATGTTTGCTGATAATGTTAAAATCGTCATAATGTCAGATAGCTGCGACATAATAAATGGACTAGAAGCTGCGACCAGATTGGTAGATAATTGTAACTACCTTAAATTAAATGTAAGTCACAGCGTAGTGGTAAACCTGGTCGAGATAAAGTAATAAATAAGACTGGGCAAGTAGGAGTGTTACCACTAGCAGTTTATAGTTTCTAGTTGGAACACAATGCTATTCCGATGTAGTTTAGATCACGCAAACACAGAACACATGAACTCCAGCACAATGGCGACAGTGGATGGAGCTAGTCTCAAAACAGATCAAGAGATGCGTCACGCCACGTGTAATCCGAAAACCGCGCGTTTCATAAGTACATAAACCGCTACTCGGCATAAGCAGTAAAACAAGCGCAGTAAAGGTTATGCAAATGGAAAACACTATGATACTCCCCTCCTAGAGCGTTGGAATAGAGGTTTGCAAACGCTCGAAAGCGTCATTGGGAGAAGTCGGTTAGGTTAGCGGGCCACCTGACGGTACGACCGGAACGAGTTAGTCGTGTTTGGGGATAGATGGGGGTGAGTATATACATGGATGGGTAGACTGTGTGGGTTGTGATGAATGTCACTTGGATTTGAGGGACTGGGTAGAGATGGAATAACTGCAGTCTCAGCAGTGCTTTCAATCAGACTGGGAACAGCGTCATGTTTGGGCGAGACAGCAGACTCAACATAGGCGATTTTGAGACGATCAATGCTGACGGTGTCGTGCTCACCATTCTTGTCGATGACAAAATACTTCGCATGTCTCCCGATTACTTTGAAAGAGCTAGTGTAGGGAGGTTGAAGAGGTCTACGAACCTGATCCAGTTCAGTTCAGTTCAGTTTGCACAGGACTGTATGTGGCTAACGAGCAAATCGAGCGTCCAGATTTTTTTCGGTGGTATGCCACAGAAGAGCGTCACCACTTCAAACAATATCTTCTGGTATGAGAGTAATCTGGAATGC
Organism: Atriophallophorus winterbourni; assembly: GCA_013407085.1. Classification (NCBI taxonomy): domain Eukaryota; kingdom Metazoa; phylum Platyhelminthes; class Trematoda; order Plagiorchiida; family Microphallidae; genus Atriophallophorus; species Atriophallophorus winterbourni. The sequence continues at coordinate 61,638 of JACCGJ010004939.1, read as the reverse complement.
AACAGAAAAACTCCCCTCACCAGTAGGTGAGCAGAAACATTAGTGCGTTCCAACGACAATTATTCCCTTACGGATAAAAATCAGGAAATAATGAAGGCCACACAGAGTCTAGTCCATTCTTGAAACCCCTTACCGAAGTAAAACAAACAAGTTCTTTAGGAAGTCGATTCCAGTAATTTACTACCCTTTCACTAAAGAAGAACTTACGAACATTGGACCTGACATGTCGCTTGGCCGGTTTCAATGGCACGAAAGAATCTATTGCTTAAGAAGCCTATTATCCATTTCTTCAGAAGACCATCCATACCCATATAACCAAGTTTGTCTGCAACCAATCTGTGGTTTACCGAATCAAAGGCCTTGCAAAAGTCCAAGTAAAAAACTTCAACTTGTTGGCCTTTATCTAGCCTCATGGTGACCTCGTTAAGAAAACATAAGAGGTTTGTTAGGCACGACTTCCCTTTAAGGAAGCCGTGCTGAGCAGAGTTCAGCAACGAGTAATCAACTAGATGGCGACAGATCCTATCCCTAATAAGTTTCTCCAGGATTTTACATAGGATGTTAATAAGGCTTGCAGGTCTGCACTTACAAACTGAGGATCGACTGCCACATTTACGTATCGGGATCACATTAGCCAGCTTCCAAATACTCGGAATATATCCATGTTGCAAGGAAGCGTTAAACATACGACCCACAGGATGTGCTAGTTCTAACAAAAACAAAATCACATGTTCGAAAATCGGCAGGAAGATAAAAAGGACGAGTATTGGAACGGGTAGGAGTTACGCGTAATTGACGCATTAATGTTCGTAAACGATTGACGTAATGAGGTATGCTGACGTCAATTAGAACGTCAGGTGATGCATTCAACTCACCTGGGAGACGAAGTGTCATGCCATATAGTAACTCAGCCGCAGAACAACCAAGATCTTCTTTCACAGACGTACGGATTTTGAGAAGAATTAAAGGCAAATGCTCTGCCCATTACTCTGTATTTCCACTAAACATCAACGCAGCCTTCGAATGGCGATGAAATCTTTCTACCAAACCATTAGCAAAGGGATGATATGCTGTAGTTTGAATGTGGTTCGTGCCAAGAAGGTTATTTAACTCACGAAACAGGGTTGATTGAAATTGGGATCCACGGTCAGTGGTTATGGTTCATGGAACACCAAAGTTGCTAATCCAGCTTTGCAGGAAAGTTTTCGCCACCGTTTCCGCACTAATGTCAGGAATAGGAACAGCTGTGGGCCAAAGGGTGAAACGATCAATACAAGTGAGAATGTATGCAAAACCATTGGATATAGCCATGGGACCTACCAGATCGATGTGAACATGTTGTAAACGTTCGCGCTGTAGAGGGAATAATCCAGGGGCGCTGATGATATGACGCTGGACTTTGCTGCGTTGACACTGGATGCAAGATTTAGTCCATGATTGAATGTCTTTATGCATACTCGGCCAGATAAAACGCTCGCTGATACGTTTGCGAGTAGCGCGGATATCGGGATGAAATAAACCGTGGATTTGATCAAAAACAATTCGTCTGAATGAAGCGGGAACCAACGGACGGGGTTGGGTAGTAGAAAAATCACACAATATGTGCAAGTTTGAATTGGGCACGGGAATTTTTCGAACACGAGAAAATGATGTGTCGTACTGTTGGACTTCCGATTCGTTCTGTTGAGCAAGGGCTAGCTGCTCTAGATCCAAGGGGGAATGACGGACTGTAGAAATTTCCATACGGGAAAATGCATCAGCAACAGTATTGGACGGTCCAGACAAATATTTAATATCATTGTGAATTGGGAAATAAAGTCCAAATGTCAGATCTCACGAGGTGAACATTTATCTGAAGGAGCAGCAAAGGCAAATGTTAAGGGCTTGTGGTCGGTCCAAACAGTGAAATTGCGACCTGGTTGCTGGTTGCTGTGGTACTGTAGCGGCTGTCATCAGGTTGCCACAGACGCCGTTTGTTCAAAGCCAAGGAAAAGTCGGACGTTGCCTTGCTCATCAGATTCTGTACCCGCCCCAACGTTTGCAACGTTTGTGAGGGCTAGTGTAAGTTCTGATATAATGGCTGGCACGGACATAGCTGACAAATCTAGCCAGCTACGACGTCCTATCAAGCAGGCTACCTCTTCTAAGGTGGTCAAATCTAAAAAGCGTGCTACCAAGAACGCCAAAAAACTGCATCCACACAGGACGCAGACATAAATGGCCAGTCATCTCGTTCTCCAATGCGAGCTTCTAGAAGGGTGGTTACTGTAGCAGAGATTCCGAAGAGGCGTAGGAAGACGAATAAAGCTACTACCCAACGGAAGCAACATGAAAATGTTGCCGGATCACCCGCACTGGATCACATTCTCCAGGAATTGAATGACTTGCGCAAGCAATTCGATACACTGCGTGGCACCCCTGCTCCAAAAACTAGAACACGAAATGTACTGGTTTTTAATCGAGCAGAGCCATTTATTAAGGAATCGAAGTCTAGAAAAGATTTAGATCGCAGATGTATCAGCGATCTTATCCGGATGGTAGGTCTGAGGCCTTCCACTCCTACAATGCGAATTCACCGTGTTGGAAAATGGAAGATGGATAATCGCCCTAGGCCAATCCTGGTAGAATTCAAATACCAGGCGGATCGGGACGCTTTACTATCTAAGGCTGACCACATCGCCGAAGCAACTCTAGACAAACTGCAGGTTAAGCCGGACAACCCTCCCTCCCGGATAAGACAATACTCTTCCGCTTCAAATAGGAGGAATCAGATTGTAAAGACCTCTAATAACGACAAGCGGGGTTTCATAAAGCTAATAGATTCTCGTTACGAAGTAACGTCCAATCGAAGGCGCCGTTCATCCGAAAAGGATGGGGCTTCATCAGCTGCAGAAATCTTGGAAGCGTCCGAGGATGAGGTCTGTGGTCGTAGTATTATCCCTGTAATTCCACAGCTCGTGGTTAGCAACCTGCAGTGTACAGCTGGTGTTCAGGCCGCACCAGGTGACTCGGCTATCGCAAGCAGCACGCCAAAAAACGTGCTGACTTCTCGGGTACTCCGCCCGAGAATCACACAAGACTAATTGGGAATAGATTACGTGACACTGCCGCCACAGTGCTACTCGGGAATGCATGTAGCATCCGAAACAAATGGTCTGAACTCTCCATCCTTGCACATGAGTTGAGACCGCATGTAATTGCACTGACAGAAACCTGGCTCTCTGCATCTGATGACATTCCCGATATAGTTGGTAACAGCTATTCCGTGATCAGGTGTGATAGACCGGGTGCATTACAAGGTGGCGGTGTTGCTATTCTTCTCAGGTTAGGCCTCCGTACCTCAGAGTTAAACGTTAGGCTTGGCACGCGCAATGTGCAACTTAGCTCCTGTCTAATTCACTCCTATAAGCAATCTACGGTAATAGCGTGCGTTTATTTGAGTCCCCATTCAGGAGTACAGGATATGTATAACTTGCTTGAGAATTTGAGTTCACTACGTGCGCTTGGGTCTCAGGTTCTTATGGTGGGTGATTTTAATCTACCACACATATCTTGGCCTAACCAGAGCTGCCAAGCTGATAAGATGTCTGAGGACTTCATAGAATGGACCCACAGACATGCTATGAGCCAACATGTAACTGAGCCTACAAGGTTCCGGCATGGCTGTGAACCTTCGGTCCTGGATCTTGTTATATCTTCGAATGAGCAAATGGTTCGACAGGTGCAATATCTTTCCCCACTAGGGAAAAGTGATCACATCATGATTAGCTTCCAGCTACTTCTCAGGTATGACAAACCGCCTCCGAAACTAAAGCGCAACTTCAATAGGGTAGACTGGAGTGTTGTCTCAGAAGAAGCAGATCAGATCTTGTCACAATCTTCTGGTGATGATATGGCAGCAAACTGGCAGCTTATTCACCATTGTCTGTCCACACTGCAAGACAGATTTGCTCCGTTGGTGCACGTCAAAAGACGCAACAAGCCACAGTGGTGGACACCATCGATGCACCGTGGTATTAAAATCCGGGACCGTGCCTGGAAAACTTACAAAGCTTCTCAGACACAATGGGCCTGGACAAGGTATAAACTACTTAGAAATAAGGCTGTGGGAAGCCAACGTAAGGCAAAACGTGACTTTGAGGCACGACTGGCATGTAATATAAGACAGTGCCCAAAGCGTTTCTATAGCTATGCACAATTCAAAGGCAAAACTCGCGATTGCATAGGCAACCTTCAACTGGACAATGGATCTCAACTAGATTCAGATTCTGAAAAGGCTTCGGCTTTTCTCGAACATTTTCGAGCTGTTCAGAGGCCTGATCGCCAAACTGATCTCCCGAATATGCCAGTGGACATAAGGTCAGATAGCGTTCCTACCCTCGATGAAATAATTTTCACTGATAATGAGGTTAGGCTTGCGCTTGAAGCAACTAATCCACATAAATCTGCGGGCCCGGATGGTATTCACCCTCAAGTTATTAAGAACCTGGCGCCTGTATTAGCACAACCGGTGGGTCGCCTCTTTAACGCATCCTTAAGGTATGGGTATATTCCGAGTGCTTGGAAGCAGGCTGATGTGATTCCTATACATAAAGGTGGCAGTCGATCTTCAGTTTGCAACTACAGACCTGTAAGCCTTACTAGTATCCTTTGCAAAACCCTAGAGAGACTTATTAGGGATAGGATCTGTCGCCACCTTGTCTCTGGTTCGTTGCTAAACTCTGCTCAGCATGGTTTTCTAAAAGGGAAGTCTTGCCTAACGAACCTATTATGTTTTCTTAATGAGGTCACTAGGAGGCTAGATAAAGGCCACCAGGTCGAAGTTCTCTACTTGGACTTCTGTAAAGCCTTTGACTCGGTAAACCACAGGTTGCTTGCAATGAAGATTGGACTAATAGGTATCGATGGCCCTCTAAAGAACTGGATCACAAACTTCTTGAGCAATCGGTATTTTCGCGTTCGCATAGGCAATATGTATTCCGCGAAAGCAGGAGTTGTTAGTGGAGTCCCGCAGGGTTCAGTACTAGGCCCACTACTCTTTCTTATCTTCATCGATGATTTGGCATCCTCGCTAAGTGTCCCTGCTATATTTTTGCAGACGATGTCAAGTTTATCGGATCGCTGAACGAACAGGATCTTTTTGAGGATATAGAAAAGATCATCAAGTGGTCTTCCACGTGGGATCTACCAGTCAACTTCTCAAAAAGCTATCTTCTGTCCAAAGCTGCAACGAAGCTGCAGGTTGCTGGACCTGATAACATACTGGAGATAACTGGGGTATCAAACGTCCGGGGCTTAGGTATTGAGGTTTCAGTGGAATTTAAATGGGCTGATCAATGTGCAGCTGCTACACAACGCGCTACTGACCAGCTCTTTCGCCTCCGATCAGTTTTATCCTGCAGGTCCCCGGAGGTTTTCATCCCACTGTATAAAGCGATAGTGAGACCTCATCTCGAGTATTGCGTTCAAGCTTGGTCTCCTAACTTGGAAAAGGACATTGCCACGCTTGAAGTTGTTCAGCGCCTAGCTACTCGTATGAATAAAGGGCAATCAGGGAAGTCGTATGAACAACGACTGTTGAGTCTAGATCTCTTCTCGCTAAAAAGAAGGCGACTACGTGTGGATCTGATCGAGACCTTTAAAATCGTTAGAGCCTTTAGTTTTTATTGATCCGACTGATATGTATGCTCTCGCGCCAGTAGTTGGTACTCGAGGCCATTCACTGAAACTGGCAAAGCAACATGTCAGGTGTAATGCACGTAAGCACTTCTTTAGCGAAAGGGTAGTGAATCATTGGAACTGTCTTCCCGAAGAGGTTGTTTGTTCTACTTCAGTAACGTGCTTCAAATATAGACTAGAATCGATCTGGCGCTTTGTGTTTCCCAATTTTTATCCCTCATTTTATAGTTGTTCTTCTATTTGTCGTTGTAACGCACTAATTTCTCTCCTCACCTATTGGGTGAGGGGAGTTTTTCTGTTGCATTCCAGCCAAAGTCATACCAGAAGAATATTGAACCTACTGTTCGAAGTGGTGGACGCACTTTTGACTTACCACCGTAAGTATTCTGGACGCTCGATTGGTGACTCTGCAACATATCGTCCTGTGCAAACTGAACTGAACTGAACTGAACTTCTAGCAAATGGCGAAAATGACGTATTGCATAATAGATGGCCAACAATTCACGGCCATCGTGTCTGAGCTGGTTGGAGACGTTGGGAAAAGAAAGCAAGTGGTTTGGTGATACCATCGACTTCTTGTTGAAGGACTGCACCGACTGCTTCTTGAGAGGCGTCTGTGGCAAATAATAACTCCGCATTGGAACAAGTAGACATGTACGTCAGTGAAGTAGCTGCGTTCAAGCAGATTTTACACATTCGAACGAATGGATGGCGTTGTCATTCATCTTAAAATCGCACTCCTTGCCGCGTAGTAAATCTGTCTTGGCTGTAATACAGTGGCACAATGTGGAATGAACTGCCTATAATAGTTCACATGACCGAGAAAATGCATCAACTTGAGAAGGGAAGTTGGACAGGGATACTCACTGATGCCTGATACTTTTTGTGGCACGGGTTTGATACCAGAACTGTCGACAAAGTGACCGAGGATTTCCAAGGAAGCAACTCCAAACAAACATTTGTCAGGATTGACAATAATACCGTAATCTGACAAACGCTGAAAAACTGTACGCAGGTGTTCAGCGTGTTCTGCAGGAGTGGAACGTGCGATAAGTACATCATCAATATACACATGAACAAAAGACAAACCTTGAAAAACCTGATCCAAGAATCTCTGGAATGTTTAAGCAGCATTTCGTAGGCCAAATGGCAGATTTAGAAATTCAAACAAACCGAATCGAGTGGTGATTTCGGTCTTTGGGATGTCTTTTTCAGCGATGGGTATCTGATGATAGGCACGAAATAGATCCAACTTAGAGAAAACGGATTTGCCGTTAAGGGATAGTACAAAATCGTGTATGTGGATGATAGGATAAAAATCAGGGAGAGTCACTCGATTTTAGGCACGATATTCACCAATTGGGCGCCAGGCGTCCGCTTCGCTCTTTTCAACCATTTGCCCAGGGAGAATGAGAGGGTCGAATGATACCAAGCTCCAACATGTGCTCAAATTCCCATTTGGCAACTTCAAGCTTTTTGGGAGTTAATTTGCGAGGTTTGTTAAAAATAGGCGGACCGCGGTTCAAAATATGGTGTTTGGCATCGTGTTTTACAGGAGTGGTAGAGGATGAAGGTTTACAAATATCGGAAAATTCTGTCACAAGGGAAATGTATGTAAAAAATGTGTCTGAAATAAGCACACGAATTGTTTGTATGGGTGAAGTACAGAAAACTCCCAATGTATTAAGCTTTTTTAAATTGTCAATGAGCTTACGATTACCCATATCAACAGAAAGATTAAAATTAGAAAGGAAGTCTGCACCCAAAATCTGCACTTTTACATCCGACAATGAAAATTCACCGAAAATTGCGTCGTACACCTAGACCTACCGAAATGAAACGCTTACCGTTAGTGGAAATTCGGGTACCATTTTCCGCTCGGAGAGTCAGGGGGGATTGGTTCTTGCGGTCTGATTTTGTGGGTGGGATAACGCTGACTTCCGCACCCGTGTCGATCAGAAAACCCAAACTTGTTGAACCATCGCTGACGTGGAGTAGATGGTTAGCGGTATTCCCAGACAGAGCCGCCATGTTTACTGCCTGGCGACAAAGTTTCCCTGGTTTTCGGTCTCAATGGTAAAATTACATGGCGACGTGCAGTGAATAGACTTCGCGCCAAATCGACAGTGGTAGTAACAAATAGTATGTCCATTTGAGCGACTGTTGGCTCTCCTTATAAACCGCTGACAAAATCTCCCACGAGAGGTACTCCGGGCACGGGAAAGGTTTTGAATGTGCAAGGAGAATTCATTGAACTGGGATTTTAGGTCAGAATGTACTTTCTAAAGTGGATTAGGAAAATTAGCAGCTGTGGGGTTTTGGGATACACTGGAGATGCACACATTGTGTGCAATGTGATGAACATCATCTGTCACCTTGGCGAGTCGGTCTAAGCTGGTGTTGGCATCCATGACGGCCAGCACTTTACGAATTTCTTGAGAAAGGCTCTGCAACCATATTTGTCGCAATACATTGTCGTTAATTTGTTGATCGCCCTGCAATTGCTTAAGGTGCCGCAAATGTTGGGAAGAGGAACTGTCACCAAGTTCGGCACCAGAAAGTAGCTTGCGTAAGTTCTGTTCGTCAGTCGAGCCAATGCGGGGAATCACAGTTGATTTTAGGACATCGTAAGGATCGGTGAACGGACGGGTGTAAATAAGATCAGCAACTTCTTCGGCAACTGAAGGCGGGAGCATGCCAACCACACGGTTGTACTGTGTTTGTTGCGTCGTGACGCGATATGATTCGAATAGCGCTTTAATTTGTGCAAACCATAAACAAAAATCACTCATATCAAATGTCATTCAGTCCTCTCTGTGCCGGGTGACACATGAGGCGAAGACAACTTCACGCCAGTGGTTCCGGTCTGTCGCTGCTTCCGTTGCCGTCTGCACCGTGAATCCTTGTGCATGTAGTTCGCGTTCCAAAGTTCTGCGCCAAGTTCATTGGGACGTCCCTTTTAGTTTACCTTGCGGATGCCAGCGCATGGCTACCTTCGTATGCGAACTGGGATCCATCCTGCAGACATGACCGAACCACGGATCTGTTGTCATCGTTTCCGTAGCAATGTAGGTTTTACGGGATAGAGTTGCTAGCCCTAAGCCCAGCCCTCCTCCTTTCTCAGACGAGCTTGGGACCGTGCTTGGCGAAGTTATATCAAATGTGGGTAATGTGAAATGGCTTATTTTCGTTGGATTCACTGTCAGATTTCATGTTGTGAGAAAAATGGTGCGCAAAATAAGAAAGAAAAAATGCATATTCGGGAATGGGTGAAAAAGTAATCCAAATTCGGGCTCACCAATTATAGAGGTAAATTTAGTCGAGATAAGCTAATAAAAAAACTGGGCATCTAGGAGTGTTACCACTAGCAGTTTATAGTTTATAGTCGAAACACAATGCTCTCTCGATGTAGTTTAGATAACGCAACTACAGAACACATGAACTCCAGCACAATCGCGAAAGTGGACGGAGCTAGTCTCAAAACAGATCAAGAGATGCGTCACGCCACATGTGATCCAAAAACTGCGCGTTTCATAAGTACGTAAACCGCTAATCGGCATAAGCAGTAAAACAAGCGCAGTAAAGGTTATGCAAATGGGAAACACGATAACAACAGCAAGTTTGTCTCTATGTTCTCACCCTAAACAAACTTCCGTTGGATGCAATCTACTAACGATTTATGAGTTATAATCTCTACAATCTTTAAGTGAGTTGACTAGTGTGTTGTTTTGGCTCAACAGGCTGCTAGATTCAGTTTTCTATCTGCAAACAGTTCTCTTGTCTAGAAAATTTCAGGTAATACAACCTTACTACAAGCCAATAGTAAAACTCAATTTTAAGTTATTCATTCATGCTTAAAATCCATATTACCGGAAGGATATGGTGCAGCCATAAAAGTTACATAATCTTTACGCTTGTATGATGAAGGGGATTACAGATGTCAATTAGGCGAATCGTCTCGGAGCATTTGGCGTTTTATCATTCGAGGGTAGTTAGCGCTTGAGCGATCTTACATAAACCTCTGAAGTTGTCAATTCCATGAATTATTCTGTTTTCTCTTATGGTTGAAACAAAAGATCAAAATCTCAGGCTTATTCAACCGCACAATTAATTAGAAACAACAAAAATCTTCTTTAACGCACCTAAAAAAATAGTCTTGGGAGCTGCAGTAAATGTGTTCGACCTTGGCAGGACGAACAGTATCTGGCGGGTGTTTCGGATCATCGCTCATTAAAAACAGCTTCATCATATTTTTAAAACAACAATGTGGAAAGTTTCGTTTTGAACTACACAAAAAGTCTTTGTTTCGGCAATGGTTAACGTTTCTTTCCGACCTGACTGTAAATGACGAAATTTTTGTGTAAAATTCCTTCTTAATTTCTGTTTGAACAATTGGATTCTTCTTAATTCTCAACAATTTTATCTTACATTGTTTTTGTGTACACTTTTTCCTTATGCACTTGTATACCCCGTTTTGTTTTACTGAAGTAATTCATATTGTTTGGATGCCATTAAAATTCCACATATTTTGCTCGTGGTATTTGGAGAAAACAGAGAGGATTGTTCACCATTGTATTGGTAATTTTATTCCTTTGCATTTATCATTTGGCAGTCTATCTTGTCAGCATTGGCTAAAATTATTGTTGTCATTTGGAAACTTTGAGCATTTTTCGCTCACATCATTTGTACAACCCGGTACAATTGAGCTTTGGCCATTGTTATTGTCTATTAATATTGTTAATAGAACCGTAGTAAACTCGAATCATTGTTTTGAATTGTCGAACTAAGAAACGGGTGGACTACGCGTTAAACAGTGACTTTAGTCGTTACAGTTCTCAACTTGAATTGTTCTATTTGGAGAAACACAAAATTGAATTGCTCATTGGGAAACGGACAATTTGGATCGTCTGCCTATTTGAACAAGGATCAACTTGGATCTTCGTGCCGCAATTCTATTTTGTTTCAAACTTGGTGACGTCCCCTGTTTTTTGCATTAATTGATAATGCCTAAAAAATCTAAACGGTTGAACCCTACTGGGAAACATGTTGATAGTGAATTTTATTGACACTGCTGGCTCCGCCTCACATAGCTCTTGCTTGTCGCCTTTAGGTAGTTGTAATTTAGAACGTAAACCCGAACAGGTTATGCGTGAGTTACAGCAGGATTTAGTGGTAGTGAATGAAATGATAGCTCGGTTGTGCTGATCCAACGACAATCCGGTGGCTAATTTTCCTGTCGCTGATCGTCAACTTGAATCGTAATTGGGCAAAGCGCCACAGAGAATCGTGAACGATTCTGCTTCACTTCCAAAGGTTGAATTATCATTAATTGATGGTAATCCAGTGGACTACTGGAAATTTATAAGGCAATTTGAATGCCGCGTGGAATCAAAAACGTGCGATTCTGGACAGCTCTTGTTGTATCTCACATGTTATTGCCGAGGTAAAGCTCGAAACGCAATCGACGCTTGCGTGATGTTGCCGCCTGAAGAAGGTTATAAAGAGCACGCAGCATTCTAAAAGAAATGTTTGGCCTACCTCATGTTGTTGCACGCTCGTTATTGAACGAGATGTTGAGTGAAGCAACACGGGTAAGAAACACTTCCGATAGTCTGTCAAACCTTGCCTCGAGGATGGAAAACTACCAAATTGCTTTGAAGCAAATGGGTTGTGAAGGAGATTTAAATTCTGTAACCACCTTGGAAGGCGTTGTCAAGTGTTAACCTGTCGCTTTACAGCATCAGTGGGCTGATGCGGCGGATCAACTCAGCATGGATGGCCATGGAGTCACCTTTGAGCACCTGATACAATTTGTGTCACGGCGTGCACGTATCGCGAGGAGCAGGTTTGGGCAGCTGCTTGAAACAACTAGCTCAAACACGCATCATCAATCACTTCGTGCTTACCCAAATGCGAGTAGTGGTTTCCAAACCACTGAGAAAAGAAACGTTTTTGTTACCACAAGTGATGTCAGGCTTAGCATAGAATGTTGCATTTGCCAGGCATCTCATGAGTTAAAAAATTGTCCGAAATTTATTGAATCGGATGTCAAGTCGCGCTGGGAAATCGCCAGGCGCAACTCTGTTTGCTTTGTATGTCTGCGACCGTCACATGGCGCTGTGTCATGTAACTACAAGCCGTGGTGCACTGCCGAATATTGCGGTAAACGACACTATACACTTCTACATTACAATCACGCTGTGGAAAAACCGTCTACGAATATTCATTGCAGCCATGCGGCAACTAGTGCCAAAGTGTTCTTAGGCTCTGTACCTATCAAGATCGAGACTCCAACTGGGCTTATAAATGCTGTAGCCTTATTGGATAGTGGGTCTGATACCACTTTGATTCTCGAGGACTTCGTTGAGCAATACAAGATGCCTAATTGTCCTGCGCAAGTTTCGTTGACAACTTTAGGTCATCAACGTACACTTTCTTGTACCCGTCTAACCTTCAAAATACACTCGTTCGACGTCAGTCAAGTAATCAATGTTGCAGAGGCTTACACAGTTGAAACTTTGCCGCATGTATCACAATGTTCGATGATGAACTTGAGTGAAAGGCCTGTATATTTGAAGGACGTTGACTTGGATGTGACTGATCAGCCTGTGACTGTGCTGAGAGGTTGTAATGTTTCTGAAGCACATTGGGCTTTGGGACAGCGATTAGGAGGCAGAGGCCGTCCATTTGCAACAAAAACGTTATTGGGTTGCATTTTGCAAGGACCGGCATGCCGAACCTTAGAGGATATCATCTGTCTGAATGCTTTTCTGGAGAAAAAGTCAATTGATGAATGTAACAACTGTCGATGCAATGCAGACATATCCGCTGAAGAAAATGAACGATTGCGTGATGACGAAGATGCATTGCCGCTCGTAACAGGATCAAAAATTATCGACGGTCATTTTCAGGTACCGCTACCTTGGAAGCCTTGTAGAAGCAAACTGACCACAAATTGTTTGTCAGCGGAAAGGCGCTTAAGCTACCTGCGGCGTCGATTTGAACGCGATAGTGTTTTGTTCGAGCGTTACAGCAAGGTTATGGCGCATCATTTGAAGATTGGTTATATCGAACCCGTTCTGAATAATGCCACGGAGAATATTGTTTGGTATTTGCCACACCATCCGGTTTTCAATCCCAAGAAACCGGAAAAGCTGAGAGTAATGTTCGATTGTGCGGCTAAACACAATGGTGTGTCGTTGAATGATGTACTATTTCAAGGACCAAATCTGACAACAAATTTGATCGACGTATTGCTGCGCTTTCGATTACATGTATATGCTGTTGCTGCTGACATCGAAGAGATGTTCCTCCAAGTCAAAGTGCCAAACTATGATAGAGATGCGCTTAGAATTCTCTGGTGGGAGGATAATGATATGCGGGGTTCCATTAAAAAATTTTGGATGACAGTTCATCCCTTTGGGGCAACGTCGTCCCCATTTTGCGCTACGTTTGCACTGCGTAAAACGGTCGAGGATTTCGGTCATTTATTTGAAGAACGAATTGGAAATTATGTTTCGAAACATTTTTATGTTGATGATTGTTTAGTATCAGTGCCTACTCAGGAGGAAGCGAAGTCTTTGATAAGGCAGTTGTCATCATTGTTACGAATGGGAGGTTTTCGTTTGACAAAGTGGATTGCCAATGACCGTATCTTACTTGATGATGTGCCTGGGGATGACCGCGCACCCAACGTACGAGCCATTAGCCAAGATAAGCTACCGATGGAAAGAATGCTGGGTGTTAAATGGGATGCAGCCACAGACGAATTTGCGTTTGATCTGAAACTTGCAAAACGCACAACAACGAAACGAAGTTTATTGTCAGTAGTCAGTGGGTTGTATGATCCCCTTGGCTTGATGCGTCCTTGGATTTTCCCTGTAAAGGAATCGCTGCAACGTTGTTGCAGAAAACCTTTGGGTTGGGACGAACCGATGTGTGATGATCTTCAGCTAGTGTGCGACAAGTGGATCAACAGCATGCATTCAATCAAAGAGTTATGAGTTCCACGACGCATTTGCGAAGTAAATGAAGATATGACGTCCTTAAATCTACATGTCTTCAGTGATGCCTCGGAATCTGGCCATGGAGCCGTTGCATACGGACTTTCATGTAGTGATTCAGTCATGTCGCCGGTTCGTCTCCTGTTTTCGAAATCTCGAGTGAATTCTCTGAAAACGGTATCCATTCCTAGGTTGGAATTGTCTGCAGCGGTTCTTGCGGTACGTATATATTTGATACTAAAATCCGCTTTTGGTGAACTAGTTAAAGACATCAACTTTTGGACTGATTCGATGACTGTTTTTTTCATTATATTACCAATCGAACTAGTCGCTTCTCAACGTTTGTGGCGAATCGCTTGACGTTCATACACGAACACACGATACCATGTCAGTGGAGGCATGTTGGTACCCGTTATAATCCAGCCGATTTGACCTCACAGGGTGCCATGGAGTTGTCTCAATTGGAATTTTGGTTAAACGGCCCTGACTTTCTAAGACAAACCATTGATACGTGGCCTGAAATTGTTATTTCGCAGCGCACCGAGCAAGCTGAATTCAAGCGTGTTAATTGTAACATTACGTCAAAGGATTCAGAACGAGGAATAGACAACATTCTGCATCGATTTTCTTGTTGGGAAAAACTTTTACGATCCATTGCGTGGCTGGTCCGTTTCAAACGTTACATTGTTGTTATGTTTGGTCATCATTCCGATAGATCCTTATCGGTAGGCAAACTTGGTTTTGATGAATTACAAAATGCCGAATCCGACGTTATTCGATTGACGCAGCGGAATGCCTTTGGAGACATAATGCTAAGCGAACCCTGCAAAGTCAATTTTTCATCGTTTAGTAAATTACGCCCTTTCGTTGACCAGGGTATGTTGAAGGTTGGTGGAAGACTGCAGCATTCTGATATTGCAGTTGAAAGCATTCATCCCGTAATAATTCTCAAGAAGCATAATGTTACTGACTTATTGATTCGTAACGTTCATTCGCTCGAAGGACATTCAGGACCCTTAGCGTCCTGCGCAGAAAATTTTGGCCTATCGGTGGATTGTCATCTACATAGCGGGTACTTGGAAAATGCTCCATCTGCAAAAAGTTAGATGCCAGATTTCATCGAGGAGGTATTTGGGAACGATTGAACTGATGGCTGATCTTCCTCCAGATCGCGTTGCCACAGGCTCGTATCCTTTTGCCAAGGTGGGATTGGACTATTTTGGACCGTTCGAAGTAAAGCGAGGTCGATCTGTAGAAAAACGTTATGGATGTTTGTTTACTTGCTTGCAGTCACGCACTGTTCATATAGAAGTAGCCCATTCTATGAATACCGATTTCTTTTTGATGGCGCTCTTCCGCTTAATTGGTGGTCGAGGTAAACCCCAAGTCATATATTCAGATAACGGATCCAACTTCGTCGGTGCTGAACGAGTGCTGCGTATTTGGTTGAAGGGATTGGAAAGCGACGGTTTATCGGAAATCTAGCTTCACACAATATTAAATGGTGTTTTAACTCTCCATACTCAAGTCATCGAGGAGGTATTTGGGAACGATTGATAAGATCGCCTTGATTGAAGTTGAGCGGATTCTGAACAACAGACCGCTTGTTCCTCTTTCTTCAGACGACATCGACTCCCTTTCTCTGTGTCCCAACGACTTGTTGCTGAATCGCTCAAATGATGGAATGCGTACTGAAGATGGGTTTGTTGACAGTAACAAGAGAAATTGGAAACAATCGCTGCACTTGGCGAACGTCTTTTGGAAGCGTTGGAAGTCAGAGTATCTACCACTGCTACAGACAAGACAGAAGTGGATCCATCGTAAACGTAATTTCCGTGTTAGGGATATCGTACTAGTGAACAATGTTGAAGCCCCGAAGCGTGCTTGGCCACTAGGTATTGTTGTGGATATTCACGTGAGCGAAGATAATTTAGTAAGGTCTGTTGTTGTTCGTACAAAGAATGGTTTGGTTACCCGCGATATACGGAAAATTTGTCTGCTGGAAGGATCTCAAGAAGATGAAGGCCCGGAGGTTGACGCGGTGGCGCAAATAGGGCAAGCTCGAACTTCTTAAAGGGTCAGGAGCAAAGCTGGAGGACGTGGTGAGTCTACGTTTGGCAAACGTTTTCTCTATAAAAGCCACATATGTCCAGTGATAGCAATGCGATGTGGCGTGTGTGACTCGCCACTCAATAAAGTCATTTGCCGTTTGTCTTGCGTTTTTGGGTTAAGATTGGAGTAGTTGGGTAGGGAGGCGGAACCAATCAGTTAGTTTCATTCAGAACACCAGGTTTAGAAGGAATTTGGCGGGAGGTGTAAATGACGAAAATTTTGTGTAAAATTCCTTCTTATTTTTCTGTTTGAACAATTGAATTCTTCTTAATTCTCAACAATTTTATCTTACATTGTTTTTGTGTACACATTTTCCTTATGCACTTGTATACCCCATTTTGTTTTACTGAAGTAATTTATATTGCTGGGCTGCCATTAAAATTCCACATATTTTGCTCGTGGTATTTGGAGAAAACAGAGACGATTGTTCACCATTGTATTGGTAATTTTATTTCTTTGCATTTATCATTTGGCAGTCTATCTTGTCAGCATTGGATGAATTTGTTGTTGTCATTTGGAAACTTTGAGCATTTTGGCTCACATCATTTGTACAACCCGGTACAGTTGAGGTTTGTTAATTGTTATTGTCTAATAATATTGTTAATAGAACCGTAGAAAACTCGAATCATTGTGGTTTTGAATTGCCGAAATAAGAAACGGGTGGACTACGCGTTAAACAGCTACTTTAGTCGTTACAGTGTTGAAACCGTGCTAAAAACATTATTCTTCTTAATGTAGGCGATAGATATTCTTTAGTGGACCTCAGAAAGACAGTAATGTCTCGATATGGCCGCCCCTTAAAATCGGCATCTGTAAATAGGCTTCGAAAGCCTTTATAGCTAAACCTAATTTAAACATTGATAACACAACTCCTGCCCATGAATGCAATCTCACCACTATTAAAACTGTCGCTGTAGATGTACGCCCCGCAGCTCGATCTTCAGGTTAATCTACTAAAAAACTCGTGCTCCCTGTATTCAAGGCAAATTCGCCACTACTTCGAGGTGGACCACACATCAATAGTATACATAGGGCCACGCGAAACTTTGATGAATATAAACAACCCCATGGTTTATACACTTATCACCCCGTCCAAAGACAATTCCCGGTCACATCTGACCCATTTGGCCAAATTATTCCTTCCCATAGTCCTTTTCCTTCTCAGCATTCACGTCATCACTATCCTTCATCAAGACCATACCATTTTCCAATTCAATACGCGTCAGGTACCCTAGATCAGCGTCTCTTCATGAACGGGAACCCGTTCAATACCTACCTAGACCCTTTTCAAAATTTTCCTCAGCAAAAGTTTCCTCTTCATTACCAAAACCATTACTTAAATTAACACCATCAATTTCAGACCACTCATGTAAATCACTTCCGGTTACACATCTTAAGTATCCTAAAATTAATCTTCTATTATTTAATGCACGGTCGATTATCTCTAAGCTTCCTACCCTTCAACATTTCTTGAACTCAAACCCGTACGAAATAGTTCTCATCACAGAGACGTGGACATCTCATGACATTCCCAACGTTTCACTTGAACTAGCCAACTAATTTATGTTTCGTAAGGACCGCACCCACACCCAGGTGGTGGTATTCTCATTTATGTTAATATAGATTTTCCGGCAGAAATATACAGTTCTCATATGTTAGAAGATCTAGATGACTCAATTTGGATCACCATACCCTATCTTGATGCTCTCATAGGGTGCATCTATAACCCACCATCTCCTTCCACACTCACTATTGATAAGCTTATAAATGTGTTTACTGAGGCATCCATTGCAATGCATTGCATCAGCAATAAAATTATTGCTGGGGATTTCAACATGCCATGCATCAGCTGGAAATACCCCCACATTCCGAATAGATTTTCAGCATTCGCTAAAACGATTAATCTTTTAGGTTTCACACAATCTGTGAGTAAGCCTACAAGACTGTCCAGCATTTTAGACTTGATCTCCACTCTAGGTACTCATCCCAGCAACGTTGAAATTTTAGCTCCACTGCCCGGTTGCGACCACAACATGGTAACTTGCGTTCTGCGCCTTTTTCGGAAGCCGGCATATATTCACAATGATGAGAAAATTTATATCAACTGGACTAAGTTTTCGAATCTTCTCAGAGACAACGACTGGACTGAATTTTTTCTTTCTTCAGACTTTAATCGTATTTCTTCGATTTTCCATGATAACCTCTTAGCATGCCTTCGGAGTTCGTCTACCTCTCATATTACAAGAAGTAACCATAACCCCATAAACCTTCTCGAAAAAAAGATTGCTCGTCTCTCTACTTCATAAGTTTGACTTCTTCTATATTATACGCCGACATGAGCTATGTAACTCTCTCTCAGGTATTAAAATTCGCCTCCTAGAGCGTCAACAAATAAAGGCTTTAAGCAGTATCTCAAGGACTGTCTTTGAATTGTCTTACGAAGAATAGATGCATCTCATTAAAACGTGACATTTCTTCAATTATTTATCAAATAGATAATGAGGAGGTAGTTACTACTGACCCGCCCACAATAAGTCAGGCTTTCTCTTCATTCTTCAGCAGCTCATTTAATGATAACATTTACCATCCACCGGCAAACAATAACGTTAACTTAAATACTATTGACTCCTTTACTGAAAAGATATTTCCCATCGAAGTGAAATTTCTTACAAGCCCGATGGTAAAGGTTTTATATCAGCCATCTTACACAACAGCAGTGAAGATTTCACCTTACTCTTATTAAATCTTTTTAATATTTATCTCAAATCCGGAATCTTTCCAACTGATTGGAAACACTCGGTTATTATCCCTCGTTTAAAATCTGGTAATTCGAACCTCGTTACGAATTATCGCCCTATTAATCACACTCCTGTTCTCTCTAGGTTATTTGAAAAGTTTATAAAGAAATCTTTATTGGACTACCTTGGCCCAGATGCGTTCTCCCCAGACCAACATGGTTTCCTAAATCAAAAATCTTGTCCAACCTGCCAGTAAGAATATTGAAATCACATAACCAGTTCACTAGACCAAGGTTTATCAGTGATTATTGTATTCCTAGACATAAGCAAGGCTTTCGATCGGGTTCCACATACGCTACTCCTTTTGAAGTTATCATATTTAGGTATTCATGGGCCTTTATTAAGCTGGTTTCATTCTTTTCTGTCTGATCGCACCTTTTCATTTAGCGTTAACGGTGATACTTCACCTAATCAGCCGATTCCAGGTGGCTTAATTCAGGGCAGCGTTCTAAGCCCCCTTCTTTTTCTCATTTATGTTAATGATCTGCAAAGTGTTGTGAACCACTCTAAACTCTTTATCTTCGCTGATGACATAAAAGTCGTCCTATCATTTTTACCTAATGAAATGCCACAAACTCTGATATCCCTTAACGCTGATCTTGCATCTCTATCAAGCTGGGGCGCACAATAGGCATTAGAATTTTCGGCTCCTAAGACAAACTAAATGGGATTATGCTGCTTAATCCCCTGTGACACACTTACATTGAATGGCTCAACCATAACTCTTTCTGCAGAAGATAGTGATCTCGGATTTAGGTATTCCTCTTCTCTGAACTTTAATGGACAAGCAAGACATCTCCTCACTAGAGCACGACAAAACTTTGGTTTAATTACCCATAAATTCCTCTTACGTGAAAGTAAAATTGCACTATATAAAATGAAGGTCCTGCCAATTCTTGATTATTCTAACATCATTTATTCCCACACGGGGAGGCGTGATTCTTTTCTCTTAGAAAGACTTCAAGGTAATTTCACCAAAATAACTTTGGGCTATTCTAATCCTTTGCCTTATCATGAAAGGTGTAATTTGCTGAGTGTCGAACCACTATGGCTACGCAGAATTCGTCTGAATCTGCTTCTTTTCTTCCGAATCATTACTCAACAGCGAGTTAAGCTTCAGTCTGGCATGCGCTTTCACGATTATATTCAATATGATCTGCGTAATCGAACAAGGCTATTGAATATCCCTTTCTTTCGCGCTAAAGTTAGACGTAACTTCTTCTTAATTAGATATGAACAACTTTGGAATTCTCTTCCTCTTCATTTCCGTATATGCACATCTACAGAAAAATTCAAAACGCGTGTAGAAACTCTTACCGTTCGCTCACTATCCCAAATCCTTAAGATAAACTCTTCTCTAGATATTCTATACTCTCATGGGATCCCAGGTTTATAATTCCACATCTTTCTCCACATATTAGTATATCATGATGTTTAATGGTATTCTCTGGATAACTGGCCATTCAAGTGTCAGGTTACCGGACCCTTAGATATGTTGTTACACAACTTCATCGTAACCGTACGTTTTATAATCATTTTTACCATACAACCATATCCTTAACCGTTATCTTCTTATATATCTGCATATATTAGTATATCATGAGGTCAGATTGTATTCTCTGGATAACTGGCCATTCAAGTGTCAGGTTACCGGACCCTAGAAATACTTTTACACAAATTAATCTCAGCATTGCCTTCGATAACATTTTCTATACACCATTATGTATATAACTGTCTTTTATTTCTCATGAGGCCTAGAAATGTCTCATTTTTTATCTTAACGTGCAAAATATTAAAAATCTACCAAAAAATGGAAAAAAACTTTAAAAAAAACTTAAAAAACATTATGTTTTTTAAATGTACATTCTTATTTCTTAGAAGATGCACTATTTTACTTTGATGACCTCTCACCATGCTGGTGAAGAGAAAATCTTTCATTATATTCCAGTGTCTTCGAATAACGAACCATCACTAATTGGCTCGAAATCTATCCGCCCGAGATTTGTTCCGTATGCGATTCATTCTCCTGCAGATAACGAAAATCCGGCTGATGAACACATTTCGGTTCGATTCTTCGATAGTTCTTCAAGATTATTGGAGCACAGCACCCTACTGCCTCCTCCCTGCTATTAGCCACACCCTCTTTCAACCCCCAAAATTTCTTAAATTTTCTAATTCCGATGGATTTATGTTCCCTTTTCAATCTTCTTATTCAAACTTTCCGTACAAACATGAATTTATTCATATATAATTTATTTATCAATTTTTTATGACAACTTCATTACAATTCGCACCACTCTTTCCATAATAACCTTCCATTTCTGTTCTCCATTTGTTACTTGCATCCTTGCCATTCGTAAATCTTGACATAATTTAAATAAAATTTTATTTCTATATGGCATTGATAATTTTTTTCTCACCTACTGTATATATATTTCCCTTATTGAACAGAAAAAATGTTTAAAAATCCCGCTCACTCCGGTCACTTGCACTGTACTATTTTCTTTTGCCGTTCAAATTTTGATAAACTGATCATGTATTGCATGCCTTGGATATCCAAGAATATATTATTAATAATAATATTATCTATATCGACTCTATATAATATATATATAGGATGTGATATCTATATAATCTAGATATATTATATCTCTATCTGTATATATATACTATAAGACCTGCCCCATCCTCATCCGTATGGAAGCACTGATTAAAATGCTATCCCATACCGCTTGGCTGCTTATTGAGCGGAGACGTTTTCAAACGTATGAGTGGTGACTAAACAGACACGCTGCCCTTTTGAAGTGTGTCTACCTTGAAAAAGATATTTCCATAGAATCTGCCGCAACCGTAAACAAGCAAAGTCGCGTTTACAGAGTCTGCGTTCTATCTTTCTGCGAAATCCTGAGTTACTTCATAAATATGCAAGCGTGATGGAACACAATTTTATCTGTGGATATGCAACTTCTGTTCCGGATCATCAATTGTCGACAAACGTTCGACCTGATGTAATCTTCCTTACCGTGCAGTTATTAACCCTAAGAAACCTGGTAAGTTAAGGGTTGTACATGATAGTGCCTCATGTGATGAACAGCTAACAATGGGAGAAATGAAGATTGCTGAGCTATGTTTGACAGATGTGCGAGTTCGGAAGATCTGAGTGTCCAATGTTCGGGAACCGCAATCACTAAGAATTCCTCGATCTATGAAGCGCACGTAGTTCGTCCTCAGTTACATGCATTCTGTGATGCGTTGGAAGTTAGGTATGAAGCCCCGATTTACATTCGATTTAGTCCTAAGTCAATCTCTCATATTGTTGCCTACTGTACTCGAAGTCGCGCGTTGCTCTATTCAAGCCTTCTACTATTTCGTGCCTGGTATTAGTAGCCGCTAAGCTGGCAGTATCACTTACTACCGTACTGAAGGAAGAAATTCATTTGGAATTAGATCAGACATGCTACTGGACTGATTTAACTGTACCGGAAGAAAATACAACGGTATCATCGACCGTGGATGCTATTACCGGAACTGGTTTTGTCACGTAAAGGGACCAGGCCAGCTAGATTGGTTGCGGTAAGTCATGGAAAACGTCTGGCTTCCAACCAATCTGGCTGAAAAGGCCGGTGAATTTTGTCACATGTGTAAGGTATGGAGAAGGTCTTGTGCATCGCTACATTATCTCACTTTATTTTCAGATAATAACGTCTGGTTGACAGTATGGTATAATCAGCGATGGTTAAATATATAGGGTAGGATACCAGAGCATGTATGTTGTCAGCCTTTGAGAAATCCGGCGCGGATTTCGGGGTCGGTGTAAGATGTACATTGAATTTATTTTATTGACAACTAACTGTTTAAATCTGCTGGTATTTTGTATATTTTTACAATTTTTTGTTTTACCGAACTACTTGAATTTATTCGTTCTTGAGCATATTTTTGTGTATCTTTATTTGGCCGTTTGCGCGCTATTTGAAGTTGCACTCATTCGTGGTCCTTGTTGCTGTTGAATATTCTTGTTTTTGGATCCAGTAAGAATCGGGATAATTGAGGTTTGCTATTTTTATTGTATTATAATTTTGCTTCAATAGTACCGAACTCATCTCGCGTATTGTCTTGCCAATATTTTGGTGGGCTTGGACGCGTCACTCAACCGTTGGTTAGACACATAGGTGTTTATATCGTGACTGAAATCTCTGACGTTGAACTCGATTTTCCCGGACTGTTTTGGCGGTTACAGCCTCCAATGTGAGCGGTCAAGAGCAAGTTCTTCTCAACTCGCTCAGTCAATGCCAAGATCTTTCATATCTCTTTTACAAACGTCTTTGTACCGCATGTGCAGTCTGTCAAATGGTCGAGTTTCTGATTTCAACTCACCAGAGAGTATACCTTTCGGAATACCACCATTTTCTATGCTGTAGACATGACCAGGCCACCACTGGTGGTGCTGTCGTAGTAGGGTGAACATGCTCTGTAGACCAGCTTTTGAAAGCAATTCAGAATTAGTCCATTTGTCTATCCACGATATAATCAAGATACGATGGATGCTTCGTAGATGTAAAGCATTCAGCTTCCGTTCGTGTGTTTCGTGAGTGGTCCATGTTTCACTTCCGTATAGTAAAGCATTTAGTACGCACGCGCTGTACACCGTCATCTTTGTCTTTACAGTGAATTTGCGGACAAGAAAACGGCTCATGGTCAGGAAAGATCAATCTATTTACAACAATGATAAGGAAAAAGTTTGGAACATCAACAATAGAGATTCTTCGCGCATCTTTGATGGACATTATCCATTGATCATCAGTGTTGCCGACAACATTCTAGACTTTTCCTTGCAATAACTGTGTTTTCGTAATATATAAGATCACGTACCGATTACCTGGAAAAAACTTTAAATACCGTTACCTTTATATTTATTGAACGTTAAATTCCGCTGAAACAAATGACCTTGAACCAATTGTTTTTGCAAATTTACATCCAATAACCTGATTGTACAAAGCTTTTTGAAATTATTGATCACGTTTAACATGCCTTGGATTTTTAAGAATAAAATTTATTTATTTATCTATTTATTTATCTATTTTACGGTCTGCTTAGAGCAAGTTCCATTCCGAAAAACAAATTCAAGTTTTTGTTTAAAGTCAGATTTTTATTAATAGGTAGCATATGACGTTCGAAAAGCAGGACAGAAGCACACGACCGGTTTCGCGGTTATTGCCGCTCATCAGGTGTGCGTATCCGTGACCTGACATTCGAACGCCGTTCTGACTTTGTGCTAAACCCATTTATTTGCGATTTCGAGGATAAATCCTCATTTGCAAATTGAAATTCAGTTTTCTCGACCATTTTGTCCACTACGGAACATTTCCATGTTGACCTCAACGTATCAAGTTGACGGTCAGTTTATATCAGGTTACATTAAGAATAACAACTTTCTGTCGGTCAGTGTGTTTGCTTCGGAACCCTCCCATGTTGACCTCAAGGGTTGGCAACACGTTTAGCCTTACCGTCCACCGGATTTTCAAACCGAGCCGGAACATTCCCATGTTGACCTCAATGGTTTGCAACAAGCTCAGCTTATCGGCTGGTAGTATACCATAGTCTGTACTCTTATTTAAGTTCATATCTCAATCAAACGTAGGAGCAACAACAAATCAACGCATATGAATCTTGTAGGAAAAGTAAACTATTTTCATGAAAGTGGATAACGTTGTACGACCACTGAGACGGAATGTGTTTTATTATAGCTGTAGATAAATCATTTTGTATACTAGTGTATTTGGATAGAATTCAACGATAATCCTGCAGGAAAAATGAAAGAATATTATCGTGAAATTAAATCCGGATAAATGTTGATTGTACTGGATACACTGTGAAGCTTGTTTCCGTCTGTTTGCTGTCAGCAGGTGGAGACGGTAAGATGAGATTCAGCGAGCCCTATATCGGTTGATGAGTGGTACGCAAAGCAACAAGCTTAATGATATCCATATGATGGTAATAATTCAATAAGAATTCGAATAATTTCACACATGAAGTAAGAAGGGGAAAGAGAGATCGTTTAATTGCTGGTATCAATGAACCCGATTCATATCGCCAGTTATTGATGTTGAATAATCCAACCTATGAAAATGTCAAGAGAATATGCGAATAAGTGTCACCATCCATAGTGTCTCATATTCGTAAACGTATATATATTCAGTAGTTATTAGCTTTACTCTCTCGTCTTAAACATTATAACGTGAAACCAGTGTCATTATGCCGTCATCAATTTAAGGATGATATTCTGTGTGGTGAAATAAATACATACACTGTAATCTCTCAGCCTAAGACATTCTTTCGATTCAAGCGAGTGAGGGGGTGACGCTTTCGCGCAAACTCGCAATCTTATTGGACGAAAGTGCGCGCCTTGTACAGGCTAGCAGACTACAGGGGGAGAATAAAACTAAACGCTCTACCACATGTAGTGAGAGAAGAGCTACGTGGAAATTCTTGGTCTACCTCACAGAGCATGAACGGTTAGTCAACGTATAATGTCATGAAGAAATGTCTATGAGTCACAAGCTACATGATGGTTCAAAAAGCTCACTAAATTCCATGCAGCTTCATTAATGGAACGTTTTCCACGATGCACAATCAGCTAAGAGAGCAACATTTCACTCGTCTCAACACAACACATTTTTATCGCATTTGATCGCACTATGAAATATGGCC
The DNA here is from genome assembly GCA_013407085.1 of Atriophallophorus winterbourni. NCBI lineage: Eukaryota > Metazoa > Platyhelminthes > Trematoda > Plagiorchiida > Microphallidae > Atriophallophorus > Atriophallophorus winterbourni. The sequence continues at coordinate 36,338 of JACCGJ010004939.1, read as the reverse complement.
ATGTCCAATTTACTGCCTTAGGTTAAGAAAGCCAATGGATGGGAAATAAAATATATATTTTGAAATTTGTTGAACAGCAAGTTGTGTTTCAGTGAACCTTCTATTCCTCGTATTATTCTACCCTCAAATTGATATTGCGATGTGTCCGGAGGCATGAGATGACAACACCTAGAGGAGAGATAGGTATAGAATTTAGGTATATACAGCATAGTAGAATATTAGGAAGATTAACGTAAATACAAGCTTACGTATTCAGTTGCGGGTTCTTGTTGCGTTGCCGATAACAATTTTTATTTTTTAGCCGTACGATGTTCTCCCTCATATTGCTCGTTGGATATAATTCAAAGCAGTAGGTTTTACCGAAAAGGATAAAAGAATCAAGATCATTAATGTGTAAACGATTGTCAGACGTTCACGCTTTTTAGCAAGAGTGTTGGTTCAGTTCACTGGAAGAACACCACACACGGCATCACGGTAAAACATATTTATGGATAAAAACTTACATGTGGAATGTATTAACCGGTGTATTGATTCACGTACAACGAATCACATTTTCGAACGATTCCAGAAACGCAGACAACGAGTTCGAATCCCATCGCTAATTACTGGACACTAAAACTCACCATAAATAGATTAGATCATAGTTAACTGTGTAAAATTATATTAAAAATTCATTCAAATTTTTGCATGCAATTGAAGCACCACTTATCAGTCACAAATGGGGGGTAATTAAACAGTGGAGATGATACCATTGGTTACAATAAGGGCATTGCTCCCATTCTATTGTTTTTCCAGCAAATTCCGGTGGTTCATCAGAACCACACTGACCACATACTTGATCGTGGCCTAAGAACTCATCCAGATCTACTGGAGGTAGTCGAGAGGTGGATGGGATTGGGTTGTGAGAAGAAGCTGCCCGTCCACGATCGTTGATCCGGCCATCGTGAACGCCTAATACCCGAACAACGTTGCCTTCCACAGCGGGAATCGTTGCTTCTTCGTCGTAACTGGCTACCGGAGACGATATCTGACGGTTGACGTCGCTGGGCTCTATATTCAATAATGTTTCCACTGGAAGAGTGTCATAACGTAGGGACGCGAGTGGCATATTGTCAAGGTCTAATGTTAAATTGAACGGAGGCATTGGACAAGGACCAGTCGTATTTAAGAAGTTATTGAAACAACGCATGAACATATTGAAGTATGGTGGCTCTAATTTGCGGCGCAAACGATTTATTAAATCTTCTGCGTAAGATTGACCAGATGAAAACACGCGATTAGTTCGCCTAAGAACGTCCGCAGAAGAAAATTCTACTGGCATTACGTCATTAGTACTCCTTAACCAGCGCTTGGAAAGCGGGAGTGACGACACATCAAAGTTTTTCAATATTGCCGCAGCAAGCACGTGCCTACATGGCAAACATTGATCAACGAAAAAGGTACATGTGCACTTCCAATTTAAGCAGCACACCCCCCAAACCCGCGAGTCCCTAACAAGAACCATAATTTCCGTTGAGCCTACTATAGTAACTCTTGAAGCAGTTACGTTTGCGGATATGAGGTCTACGGCGTATGGCATAAGAAGATCGCACAGGGAATCTAATTCCGAGTGGTTGGGGACGCGAACCCGCCTCATGCTATTCGAATAAATTTCGCGTTGTCGGTGCCAGATAAGATACCCAACACCGATTTGGGATATCCGAATGGCCTCCCATATAGCGATCTTACCACTAAGGCGATTCATTTTTACACATTTGTGCATCGCCTCTACCATGTTCGTGTCCCCAATACCGTAAGTAGCTACCTTAGGACGGCGAGCATTTGCCCACTTACGGGAGCTGCCACAGTATTGCCCTTTGAAGTATGAAAAGAACACGGGATCCGCTCTTTGCACATTGATTAACGCAAAGGCGTATCGCCACAAACTCCTGGTACTCATTGCTACGTACACCCATTTAAGAGCCTCCCTTTGGGGGTTACGACGAGTGACATTCCGAATAATGTGCACTCGGCAAAGCAGATGCGAAGCGTTGGGAAAAACGTCTTCAACTGCATTCGCTATCGCAGGGGCTCCATCGGACATCATAACACGAACGGCGTCCCTATCACCGACGAATTCAACAAACGTTAGTAGGAACGTCCGGATTTCCATGCTGTCTCCCGCCACATAAAACCTATTGCTACAGGAAGACTTTCTCTGCAGCCATCCACGATCATCAATTGATAAAGGAAATACTTTTCACGATTAGTACGGAATGTACCATCGATAAGAATAAAATCGGAAAAACGAGTAAACAAACTGAGCATCTCCTTTGTACTGAACATGAAATGCGTCATCTTGTCTGTTTTGTCCAGCAGTACCCTTGCCTTTCCATAAACGTTCAGTTCAGCTTCCATGCGGCGAATATAGGCTATGAAAAATGGATTAATTTAAGTATATTAACTAAATATTATTTTATTTTAATTGCATTTCAACAACGATTACCTGGATTGTTTCGTTTTTCAAGAACTCGACGACGCATATTCTCAACATCCCAGCCAGTAAGATTCTTCTCGAACCGAGTTTTCACATAATACCGAATATTGTACGACGAGGCCTCGCTTTCAAGCATCAGCTGAATGGCATCCAGTTCCGAAGGAGTGAGTCGTCTGTGGCGGGAGTGCCACGATCCGGCTTCACCAGTTACTAATTCATGGTTATGGACCATGTTACTAGTAGTAATCCGAAATAGCACACCATGGCGACCAATGTTGAAAAACGCTTCGCAATGGGTTGCGGTGGAAGTTCGACGGCGAATTCCACGTGTAGGCCTCTGTACGGATCCTTTTCGTTGACACTCATATTTCATGAATGTCAGCTCGCCCGCTGAATTTCTTTTCGAAGATCGTTTAAAATAGTGGCTACCGGAAACTCGAGTGAATTCTGCCAGCATGTGGTTCAATTCCTCGAGACTTTCGAACAACCGGTCACAAATAGTATGCTGAAAAAGCTCAGTGATATCGTTAGCGCTCATAATTACCAAAGTAATCCCTGATCACTTTGCGAGGAGTTTTATTTGACCCAGGATGAATAATTTTAGCCAATCAAATAACCAACCAATCAGATGTCAGAACGTTTGTGAGAATATTTTAACCAATCAGATGTCAGAACGTTTGTGACAATATCGTTATTCGTTGTTTTAACGGACTTTAAATTTGCTGATCAATGTGCAGCTGATGCACAATGTGCTATTAGCGAGCTTTTTCGCCTTCAATCAGTTTTATCCTACAGGTCCCAGGAGGTTTACATACCAATATACAAAGCAGTCGTGAGACCACATATCTTGTATTCCGTTCAAGCATGGTCACATTATTCGAAAACGAATATTGACAAAGTTGAACTTGTTCAGCACCCAGATAATCGTATTACTTAGGGGAAATCATATACGTCGTATGAGGCAAAATTTCTGAGTCTAGTTCTCTTCTCACTGAACAGAATGCGGCTACGTGGGGACTTGAAAAGAACCATCAAAATCATGACAGATTTCAGTACTGTTCAACCAGTGAAATGTATGCTCCCGCGACAAGTGTCTGACCACCCATAAAAACTGAACTAGCGACAGGTCAGTTAGTGGAAGGGTAGTAAATTACTGGAATCGTCTTCCCAAAGAAATTGCATGTTTCACTTCGATAGGGGTTATTAGGAAGGCACTCGAATCTGCGAATCTATTTTTATTCCCTGATTTTATCCATAATTAAATAGTCGTATGATCTTCATGTTGTCTTTGGAACGCGCTAATGCCTCTCCTCATCTATTGGGAAATGGGAATTTTTTGTTGTAATCCAGATTACTCTCATACCAGACAAATTCTTGAATATATTGTTTTAAGTAATGAATACTATTCTTCGTCAAACCACCGACAGAAATCTGAACACTCGATTGGCGACTAAGCCACGATTCCTCCTGTGCAAGCCCAGCTAAACTGATTTGAACATGCAGTGGACCAAAAGTAAGTCTGCACTACACAAAATAAAACAAATATGAAATGAACTCCCCAGAAGACCAAAATTTAAAATTTTCAACGGAAGATTCTATGGTGCCCAACGATAGCGACATAAATCCACACATGGAAGTCCATGAGATCAATGGGCAGCTGGTGCACAACGCGCTGGTAGCAAGCTTTTCCGTCTTCGATCTGTTTAATCCTGCATGTTTTCATACCATTCTACAATGCAGTCGCCAGACCACATATCTTCTATTGCGTTCAAGCATGGTACCATTATTTGAAAAAATATTGACTTGGTTGAACGTGTTCAGCACCCAGATACTCGTATTATTTTAGCACAATCATATAGGTCGTATGAGGGAAGATTGCTGAGACTAGATCTCTTCTCACTGAAAAGCAGGCTGCTATGTGGTGAGCTGATTAAATCCTTTAAAATAATTACAGGTTTTAGTACTATTCATCGAAATGAAATGTATACTCTGGCGCCAAGTGTGGGTACCAATTAAAACAGGCCAAGCGACATGACGGGTCTAATGATCGTAAGTATTTCTTTAATAAAAGTGTAGTAAAATATTTGAATGGTATTAACAAAGAAACTGTTTGTTCTAATTCAGCAGATGTTTTCAAGAAAAGACCTCACTCTGTGTGGCTTTCCTCCTTTCCCGATTTATATCAGTAATAGAATAGTTGGTATGATCCACGTGTCACTACTGGCAATAGTAAAACCACATTTAAAATACTGTATCCAGGCTTGGAAGCCGTATCACCAGGAGGATACCGTGCAGCTAGAAAAGGTACAGAAGCTGGCTACTCGCATGATCGATGGGTTAGCATACGCCAATTATGAAAATCGTCTATTAGCACTAGGACTTTTCTGGATTAGGAAAAGGCAACTTAGGGGGGATTATATGGAGACCTTTATGGTTGTCAAAGGATTAAGTTGTCTCGAATTCGATGACTTCTTTCGGTTCTCTCCTTTGGTTGTGTCAAGGTCGTTCAATCTAGGCACGCCAAAACTCGCACTGATTTGGAAGTATTGATCGTTTTTAATCAAGTGAACATAACTCGCCGATTTGAATCAATATAGCAGCTTGGCTTCAGTAGCTTGGCTGCACTTTCGTTCATCTAGTTGATTAATTGTACATATAAATACAAAATGAGCTGTAAATAAAACGATGCATTCTGTCAGTCGTCTTCTAACACTTTCGGGAGTGTTGGGTCAGCCGGAACTCGCTCCAAAAACACAACAGACTTGACGACGGAAAAATGGCTTGGAATGGACTGGATCGAACGTCTGAATTCACTTAGCGTGCCTCTGAAAGATCTGTGTTCAACAAAACCTGCCACGGAGTGCCAGACAAATTCTTCATCGAGACCATGTCGACAGTTGATACGCAAACATGGTTACGATATCCGGAACGAATCGCATCAAGGTGACAATGATTTTACAAAGCATACAACTCTCAACACAGTCTTTTCAAACGCTGCAAGGCTTCAAAGAACAATCAACGCTCGTAATGAACAACCACACAGGCAGCAAGGTATTCGTCGCAAAAACGGTTCTCGAAACTATAAAGAAAGCAAATTTATTCGTGGCCGTTTCACAAGATCAAGCGACTATATAGAGGAACCGGTTTGTGGTAAAGGTGGTCCATGTGACTCTAAGGCGAATGCTTCACAGAAAAACGCAACTCGAGGTTCACGAAAGCAGTATAACGATTCCCATGCGTTGGCACCGCATGCTTCTCATAATGAACCTATCAGCACTGATGAACAATGGCAAAGAGTCGACAACCGTCTTGCTGAACAACATCGCACAGACAAGACACAAGAAAGAAGATACCAAACACGAAGAAGAACAACTATTTCAAATCGATCCAAGAAACAAGGCGTACATAGACCGAAGGTGAACGTCCTTTTTTCGCAGGGGGAGGTGCCAAGGTCGTTCAATCTAGGCACGCCAAAACTCGCACTGATTTGGAAATATTGATCGTTTTCAATCAAGTGAACATAACTCGCCGATTTGAATCAATATAGCAGCTTGGCTTCAGTAGCTTGGCTGCACTTTCGTTCATCTAGTTGATTAATTGTACATATAAATACAAAATGAGCTGTAAATAAAACGATGAATTCTGTCAGTCGTCTTCTACCACTTTCGTGAGTGTTGGGTCAGCCGGAACTCGCTCCAAAAACACAACAGATTGGTACACGAGGGCACAGTCTTAGGCTAAGTAAACAGCACAACAGGCTCGAATCCAGAACGCACTTCTTTGGCATCCGTATAGTGAACGCATGGAACTAATTTTCCCCAGAACTAATCATGGCAACTTTAGTAATTGCGTTCAAACATGGGCTGGACGAACGGTGGCCAGTGCTCTTCCTGGAGCATTACCCTTAAGAAGAAATCCCTCCATACTTGTGATCAAAAACCACAAAAATATTCGAAAAATCATTTTGAAACACAAAAAGAATTTTTTATTCATTTTTTCATGTTTGTTTAAATAAACTGCTATCCACCGTCTTTTCATTCGATTGGACATGCAACATGCATTAACTCTCTCACCTTTCAGTAATGAAACCTCTCGCATCTTCCATTCGAAGTTACACACGCCTGTGTTACTTATGAATCAATCCTGGTAGTGGAGGGTGTTTTTCAAGCACACCTCCGAAAGAATTTATGCACTCGTTTCGACTTGGTAGACTATCGCCCTGTGATACTGATACTGAGTGATTCTAGTGTAACTGATAACTAGGACAGAATTTGCATATTTCTTAACGGGCTACAAGTCATGCATGCTCCACTACAATGCGTGAATAAGCACCAGCGACCACCCTGGTGGTCTCTCAGCGTTGTTCGTTCTCTTCGTAAACGTGATCGCTTATGGCCGTAATATAGGCTATCGCTCACCTCTGATTCGTGGGTCCGTTACAGAACCGCCTGAAACGCGTGTGTCAAAATGCAGCATGTGCTCAAACAAAAGTTTAAGTTATCCTTAGCCAGGGACGCTAAATCCAACCCGAAAAGGTTTTACAGTTACGCGCAATCTAAAGGAAAAACTAGGGTAAACATCGGAGACTCAAAACTGGAGGACGGACAAGTAGCAAATAGTGACCTAGCTAAGGCGACAGCCTTCTCAAAGTTTTTCGGTAGCGTTCAGCGAAGGGATAATTCTTTACACACAACGACTGAGTTGCTTGACTTTCCATCTGGTGTCCCTGCACTGGATGATTTGTCTTTTAATGAGGCGGAGGTGTATATAACTCTTATTTATGTTCGCGCTAACAAGGCTGAGGGATCGGATGGCATCCACTCAATTATGCTGAGAAATCTCGCCCCAGTGCTTGCAGAACCACTATGTTAGCTCTTCAATTCATGTTTGCACTCGGGAATGGTTCCTCGTGAATGGCAAGAAGCCATAGTAGTACCAATACACAAAGCTGGTTGCAGGTCGATTCTTGGTAACTATAGACCAGTCAGCCTGACCAGCATCGTCTCGAAAGTATTGGAAATACTTATATGCGACAAAATCTCCCATCATTTCTGCCAGCATTCTCTACTTAGTGTAGCTCAACATGGATTCCTGAAAGGGAGGCCTTGTCTGACAAACCTCTTGAGTTTCCTTAATATTGCTACGAAAAGGTTGGATGAAGGGAAGTCGGTCGAAGCGCTCTAACTGGATTTTAGCAAGGCTTTCGATTCCGTCAACCGCAAATTTTTAGAAACTAAGCTGGCAGCAAATGGCATACGGGGTAGTTTAGTTGCATGGATTTCTTAAGGGTAGATCCTGCCTGACAAACCTTATTAGTTTTCTCAATACTGCCACTAAAAGGATGGATGAAGGGAAGCCTGTCGAAGCCCTCTACCTAGACTTTAGCAAGACATTTGATTCCTTAAACAATCGCCTTCTAGAGATTAAGCTAGCAGCAAAAGGCATTCGGGGTAGTCTACTTGCTTGGATAAAGGCCTTCCTAACAGGTAGGACATTTCGACTTAGGGTAGGATCTACGCTGTCGAATGAAACCGACGTGACCAGTGGTGTACCACAAGGTTCGGTACTTGGTCCTCTTCTATTCCAGATTTTAATCGAAGACTTGTCCTCTACATTGAAGTGCCCATGCTTCATTTTTGCGGATAATGTGAAATTCATCGGATCAACGGACGAAGATACCTTGATGCACGACCTTGAACGGGTCATAAACTGGTCACACCAGTGGGACCTCCCACTTAACCTTAATAAGAGCCAACTCTTGTCAGCACTGGTTGATACGATTTCAGTTCAGGTGTCGGGCAATTCTCTCACTGTAAGCGCCACACAGCGTGTTAAGGATTTAGGAGTACTAGTTAGGACGGACTTCAAATGGGAGGACCAATGCGCCGCTGCAGCTCAACGTGCTCGCAAAGTGCTCTTTCGGCTGAGATCCGTATTATCCAGCAGGAGACCCGAGGTATTCCTGCCCCTTTACAAGGCATTAGTTAGGCCGCATTTAGAATATTGTGTCCAGGCGTGGTGCCCTTATTACAAGAAGGATATCGTTCAACTGGAAAGCGTACAGCGTCTCGCAACTCGCATGATTGAGGGTCAGCGAGGGAAACCTTACGCTGCACGCCTAAAGTCCCTAGATCTTTTTTCACTTACGCGCCGTCGTTTGAGAGGTGACTTAATTGAAACCTTTAAGATCTTGAAGAGGTTAAGTGGCGTTAGCATGACCGACTTCTTTGCCTTAAGTCCTGAGCTGGGCACCCGGGCCATTCACTCAAACTTGCTAAGGAGCGATGTAGACTAGACTCCAGGAAAAACTTTTTCAGCCTCAGGGTGGTAAATTTCTGGAACCGGCTTCCAGAAGAACTTATATCCTGCAGTTCTGTCGTAAGTTTTAAGCAGGGTTTGGACCGCAACTGGGGTAAGCTTTTTCCTGAATTCTCCCCCTAATTTTTATGCAAAATTAGGTTGTTCACCATTTTTATCGTTGTTTGGTAAGTAAGTAAATGCTAAAGTTCTGTTTGTTTAATACACAACTCTTCTTTGGCTGACCTCTCACCGTACTGGTGAGGAGAAATGTATTCTTATCTTTCCAGCATCATTCATTACGTGGTGCTTCCTAAATACAACCCGGATAATCCCTTGGCATCGCGATCGTCGAGGATATCCAAACCACAATAAGAATAAACGCTTTGGCAGTGGTGGTTGCTTCTGTGCAGCTTTCCACCGAAACAAATTCTAGACGCTCGATTGGCTCGTTCGCCACTTACTGTCCTATGCAACTGAACTGAACTGAACTGAACTGAACTGAACTGAACTGACCTTCTCGATGCGCGGCAATCTAATTTCCTTTTGCTTCCTCTGCTTAGGCTAGCTCGATTTACCTGGTCGATCAAACTGACGGGCGCAACTGTTTAATCAATTAATTGTAGATGTTTCTTCAGAACTTCGGAAAGTTGGAAAACGCTTAGTTGCTACAGTAAACAAGCATCTCTCATTAGAAGATTTTGTGTTTGGCCTAATATTAGTGACTAGTCTAACTGCGCACATCCTGCTATTGCAAGGAATCCAATGGATTAGACAGGATTAGGCACGTGAACTTAGCGCAATAGCAGCACCCACCTGTCCTGAAATGGCAGCTACAAAATCACCGTAGCAGTGCACACTGGACAGGATTTCTTCTTTAGCATCCGTATAGTGAACGCGTGGAACTCACTTCCCGCAGAACTAATCTTGGCAACTTCAGTAATTGCGTTCAAACATGGGCTGGACGAACGGTGGCAGGAGCTCTTCCCGGAGCATTACCCTTAAGACTAAATCCCTCATTTTTATGATAAAAAAAAACACAAAAATATTCGAAAAATTTTTTAAAAACACAAAAAAGAGTTTCTTTTTTCATTTTTTGCATTTGTGTAAATAAACTGCTGTCCATCGTCTTTTCATTCGATTGGACATGCAACATGCATAACTCTCTCACCTTTCGGTGATGAGACATCTCCCATCTTCCATTCACAGTTACACACGCCTGTGTTACTTACGAATCAATCCTGGTAGTGGTGGGTGTTTTCAAGCACACCTCCGAAAGAATCTGGGCACTCGTTTCGACTTGGTCGAATATCGCCCTGTGATACTGATACTGATACTGAACTGAGGTTCTCCTGGAATATGTTGCTGATATAAAGAGATGCGGCTTAAAATTGCTTGACCCCTATCGTCTATCAAGAAGAAGAAGAGTTTAAAGGCTTGGGGCGGTAAGTTCAGTAATTATATACAATTCGTATAAGCGCGTTTCCGATAAACAGCAAACATCAATAGATAGATTATCCAAGATAAGAGCCAATACAGCTTGCTTGCCTATTTGTCTGAGAATTTTGACATTCGTGGCTAAGATGTGAGCAGAGGTCATTAGTTTCAGAACAGAAAATGTTCCAACATGTTCAACGCGGCCTTTTCTAAGCTGGGATTGACAGACGGAGAGTTGTTAGGAGTGGATGTATGTATGTATGAAAGCACAAGCCTGGTCCAGGCAAAGTGCCGTACAGTCAGAGACTGCACGTGGGCTAAGATACTGTCAGGTTGCCCAGGCCTAGATAGATATGAGAAAGGAAACAGAAATAGTAGTGAGACTCCAGCCTGTTTCAGCATGCAGCTCACCACCGATGACCAATCAATTTAGCACGGTGTTAGCCGCACAGCACATAAGTACTGTACGATTGCACACCCGTGCAATAGGAGTGGATGGGAGAGGGGAAGGGTCAGAAACATTTTGCAGAGTAGGGCCGAGCGGGAGTGGCTGCAATTTGTGACATCAACGAAGCCGACTCATCCTCCAGGAGGAGATGTTGCACAAAAGTAAAGTAAATAGGCATCGATGAGACTTATTCCGCGGTAGTTCAAGCACACAGATTTACCTCCACTTTTGGGCAAGGGTAAGATGATAGGCATCCTCCAGTCTGATGGGGAAACTTCCGTATCCCAGATAGAACAAAACAGTTTATGAAGTGGAGATAATAATGCGTTAGCACAGGATTTAATATATTGAACGAAGAATTTTTTTCCTCACCTGGCGATTTACCTGTCTTCATTCGTTGCAAAACACTTGAGATCTCGTACTCTGATTGCTTTTGCCTTTGTGCGACGATCTCCTACTAGAGGATGAGTCGGCTTCGATTAAGAGTCTTGGGAATTCTGGTACAAAGCGGCGTCCCCAGCACCACTCGGCGTTTGTTCGCGTCAGCTTCTCTCGCCTTTGCACAACCAAGTACTACCTGCAAGGCAGCAGGGATGGGACATCGTAGTTGATCGGGTAGCCACAGCTCTGTACTGGGACAGTGGTTACTGTACTAATAGCTGACGTGTGGTTTAGTGGCTGACTGAAATGTTCATCCCACCTATCTATTTTAACATTAAGGTCAAATCAATATCAGCTGTCCGGACTAATCTGGAAGGTTCCTGCTAAAACTACAGCTTACAGATGTAGTGCGAATCAGGCGAAACAATTTTCCAAAGTCTCCTATGTCCAGTTTTCTGAAGCCGATTCGAGTGGGGTTGTCTTGTTGAACTCGGCTGTGAAGGCTTTTGAAAATCGCACAGCTAGATTAGGTTCGCACATGCGAGTGACGTCTATCCTTGGTTTCGCAGGCACTTTGTTGCGGTGAAATCTCGACTGGAGAAGCTTCATTTTTACACAAACCCGCGAATGGTCACTGTTGCAGTCTGCGCTTTAATATGATCTGGTGAGAAGTATGCTTCCTATATTAGTGTGCCTAACAAAAATAAGATCAAGCTGATGCCAATGCTTAGAGTGAGTATGTTTCCAATAGACTTTATGCTGTAATTTTCTTTGAAAGAAAGTGTTACTGTCACAAAGACTGCAATCTTGCACAGTTTTAAAAGGCGTTGTACATTTTTTATTGGTTTTACGTACTCGGAACTTTCCGAGACAGTTTTACCAAGACTGAAAACATTGTAAACAGCGATATTTTCAACAAGTTGATCGATCTTTGGCAAAAGGTAAGCATCAATGTGTGAGAACCTGTTAATTATCTGTCTATGATAACTAACTAACCGCTTTTTGTGACGTTCGCTTGTAGTGACTAAAACCTGAGCCCGCCAGGGAGAAGATTACTCAGTTATACCTTCTTTCAACAATTGATCAAGCTCCGATCTGATGAAACGCTCATCGACGAAATAGTGGCGTCTGGATTTAGTGGCTATAGGCTTGCAATCAGCAGATGAGTTTTTGAAGAGAAATAGGGGTTAACTTTGGCTGCCATAAGTCCACATACATAGACCGAAGGTTTCGGGTCTCCGAATGGGATCTCGATCTTTTCGTGCATTTTCGAAAAGTCATGCCGATCTGAACACAGATTAGGCATGACTGAAAATGTGAATTGTGGATAAACCGACTTCTTGTAGCGAATGGGTAGGTAACACTGGCCTTCGGCTTGACTCGTGTGTTTGGTTTTTGCAAGAGTTATTTTGGTTATACACGGAACTATTTCCCAAGAGTTCTCATGAACAACCGTGGAATTATGTAGCTCTCAGAGCTGCCAGTATCTATGAGAGTCTGAAGTCGGATACTATTAGCGTAAACAATAATGATTGCATTAGATAGGGATACTGGAGCCGCAGAAAAGATTAAAGCGGAAACAGTTGAAATGGTTGGTTGAAGGTTATTTCGTGTGTCGGATGATGACGAACAAACTCGTTGAAAATCACCTTTTTCCACATTCTTTGCAAACATCATCTCTGGCAGAACACTTTGTTCTTCGATGATTAGTTTACTCACAAAAATAACATTTTGCCGTATGCATGGCGGCAGTCACCTCTACGGGCGTATCTGGATGTATTTGTGTCTGATTAAGATGAATATTATTGTTTGCACGGATGTGCAATCCTGCAGCACTTTGTGCTGTGCGGCTAACACCGTGCTAAATTGATTGACCAGAGGTAGTGAGCTGCATGCCGAAACAGGCTGGAGTCTCACTACCATTTCATGTTCTTTTTGCATTTTCATATCTGTCTAGGCTTGGGCAACCTGACAGTATCTTAGCCCACGTGCAGTCTCTGACTGTGCGGCACTTTGCCTGGATCAGGCTTGTACTTTCATATCATACAATACCATATCATTGTTTGAGAGTTAGTTCGAATGGCTTCCGGGAAGTTGAATGTGGAATTCTCCAATTATCTCTGTCGGATTGCAGGGGACTAAATGCCGCTGATGATGGCGTCACGGAGTGCAGCATCTTTATACTACTCCGTACTGACAGCTCTGAAATTTCCATCTCTGGACAGGTTTCGTAATTTATGAGTGAATTAGTCGAGTGATTGACCGTCTTCTTGCTTGCATGTCGCCAGTAAATGTCGAGCGAAAATTCCATTTTTGAGTTTAACATATAAAACTTCCAAGGTGGAAATGGTTTTGCGTATGTATTACAGTCCGCAAGTAAGTCATAAACATCAGGAGAAACGTAGTTGAATAATACTTTTAGTTTATCTGTCTTGAGCTCGTTAAGCTCATTGATAAAATTAGAAAATGTATTGAACCAGTGTTTCCAACGTTTAGAAGCGTCTGAGGCGTTTGGGTCAGCATCGAAATTATCGGGTCGCAGGAACCGTTCCATTCGTGAATCGAATAAATTGTTCCGATTCATCGATCAAACAGTGCCGCACAGTCATAGATGTAAGTGGACTAAGTTATTGCCAGGTTGTCCAGGCCTAGACAGATGAGAAAGAATAAAAGATGGTAGTGAGACTCCAGCCTGTTTGAGCACACAGCTCACTGCTTGTGGCCAATTAATTTATCACGCTGTTAGCCTCACAGCAGGAAATTACTGTACGTTGAACACTGACTATTGGATGGAATACTGGGAAATTATCTGGACCGTTGTAGATCGGATGTCTCTCTTTTGACCTACGAGGCCCCCCTTGGTTGGACAATGAGCTTCGGAAACTTCACGATAACGTCAAAGACTATAGTCTCTATATGTCTTTTGTTATTTGTCGCTATTTTATTTCTATTTCTTTTGTCATATCTGTCTAGCCTGAGCAACCTGACAGTATCTCAGCCCACGTGTGCAGTCTCTGACTATGCGGCACTTTACCTGGATCAGGCTTGTGCTTTCACATCACACACAGATCACATTTGTTAGCCGAAATGGGCAACGGATTGTGAAAGATATAGACAAAGGAGAAAAATTTGCACATCACTAAACGCAGCAAACGTATGTTTTACGAGCAGCGGTACATTGACGAATATTCTAATTTAATGCGTCAAACGCTTCTTCGCATGCATTCACCGCCACACATCGGAATCGCCATACATCCCTAGGTTAGTGAATAATGGGACAGCATTCACTGAACAGGATTATCTGAACGCTGAAACCCTCGTATATCATTTTGCCTCCGTGTAGTGTCTTGAATACTTCTCCTTACTCCTTCCGTTGATCAGAATAACAAGCCTATTCCCGACTTCGTTGTAGATCAAGCGATGGTTATACCCCCGTTTTAACAGATGAATACATAAGCATCGCCCGGGTCGGACGATATTCATCCGTTTATATACGCTCTCCCTCGAATGTCTTGTCTGGTCTGCTAGCTTTGTTGTTCCGGAAATTTTCAACTATAACTGCCTTACTTCATGAATGGAAGCAAGTTATCATGAAACCTATGTTTAAAGGTGGGGACCCTAGCCACCTACTATTTACAGCTCGATCACATTGACTGCTATGATCTTAAAAATCCTTGACAGGTTGATGAAAGCTAACATTGAAAGCTTTCTCTCAATGTGACAGTAGGTGTCCACAACAATATGCATTTACTAGAATTCGATCCTGCATAAGTACCTTACCCATAACCCGTAAATGCTGGTATCAGTGATGATAACGAGTTCCAGTTTTCCACGGGGTTCACTTGGTCCACTGTTATTTAAATTTTGTGTAAACGCCATTCTGAACGCAATTGTCTATTTTTGTTGACGATTTGCAATTGTTGGACTTTATCAGTTCCCGCGATGGCCATGGGTAACTGAATGAGCTGTAGATGTCTCAGTCAGATAGTCAAATGGATGGTCGTTGCCTATAAATAAGAACTGGGCTCGGTAATTTTGCATATGAAATTTTTTGGGGAATAAGCCCATCAGAGCGGTGACAGCAGAAAAGTATCTAAGAATTCTGGAGAGTAGGCAGTGCAACTAGGGTGTTATAGGCCATCCTCCGTTCTTTTGCAACCATTACTCCACCTATGTTCTGCATGCTTTTCTTGGCATATATACATAACTTAAACTTGTTATTTTTCAGGAATTTTATATCTTTTCTCCTCGTTGATGTTCTGCGCGATCCCCAAAGATATTTACGTTTTTTATCGCCATTAATACCTTTTCGTTCACTTGATGTTCGGAGCATCTGGTCGAAGCCAGTATCAGCCATTGATCAATGACGATCCGGTTGTGGAATCGCGCCCAGTGACTTGGCAATCTGCCAGGTACCGCGAACATGTGAAATACGGCCGCAATCCAGATCAGTTTTACGTGGACATTTACGAGTACCACCAAGCGGGTGGTTTTTGGGTAGGTGTGGCCGATCATTGATATATTTTTCTTCTTTTGTTTGAAATAAAGTAGGCACCGACTAGTCCTTTTAGCTGATTCTCTTTTGTATTTTGTATCACAGCTGTTGATCCGATTCTCACTTTTGCTGATGTCTATTTGTGTGCGTTGGCAGCGTATCATTTCTATTGAAATCTAGCTTTTAATCTATCGGTATGCTACAACCGGCGGCTTTCTAACTTGGATTTTTATGCTAATTCAGTGAAATTATGAATTCGCTCTTGTTCCGATCCTTTATTGTTTTGCATATAGGCAAACGTTTACCTCAAGGTATCCGCCTAGCAATTTTCCGAACGTAGCCCGGTGTTAATCGTGTAAGCTAAAAGCATCAAACCACTCCTATACCGTCCATATACATCATACAGAGTTTAGTATGAAAATTTGTTCAATCTTGTGTCGCGACCACGGTACCGTGAATCATCTTTCTCGTAGTCCGTCGGCGAATGGAATTTTATCTAAGTTATTTTCTTCCATCCATCGGAATCCCAGGATAGCAATCCTCTTGTGTGTATCCTCATCAAAATCTGGAGCTTATCGAAGTCTGAAGGATTTACATTCGCGACTCAGCGGAGAAGCGCATTAGAAAACCCTGTTGTGGATATGTATCGACTACTGCAAACTAAATTCTGGCACCAGGCAACTTTGATGTTGCAACGTAGTTGATCACTAATTACTGATCAAACATTCTTCCCTAGCTGAACACGTGCTGGACACAGGTCATAGCGTTGATCTTGATAATGTTAACGTGATAAAACGGGGGTTAAAACCATACGTGGTACAACTTCATGCTGATGTAGCTGAGATAACAAAGGCTGGTACGAATGTGGTCAACAAGGTGTATGGGGTTGATATCTACGCAATCTGGCGTCCGGTTCTGCAGCGGATAAACATTCTTGTATGACGGATTACACAATCGAGATAATCTGTCAGCGGATGTCATTCACACCTGCCACGACCAAATCAGTTTAGAGATTATGCAGCATGTAGGAGTGATGGTGGTGGTATGTCAGTCGTTCTTGATCTCGCATGTCCATCTTAATAAGCTCAGCGCCCACTATGGGTTGTGCAGTTTTTAGCCAGCTTAGGATTAGTCAGGTGAATACAGTCTAAACCTAACGTCTGTTCGTTCCGACAACCTTGGTCTGACGAAGCTTCTGTGTCAGAAGCGAAACGTTACCAATCAACTGCTCTAACCAATTAAGTACAAGTTTTTTTCATGAACTTTGATGCGGCTTTCCATGTCAGGCATCGTGAAAGTTTTTCTAGCGTCATTTGGAAGGTTACCCAACCACCAACATATTTCTTGAGATCAACCAGGTGCAGTTGAATTAGGCTGAAGCCTTCATGGCACCATTCTTAAATGCTAGTTTTTATCAAATGGTGCTTTTAGAAGTGTTCTTGTCAGCTAGCCACGTCGAAAACTTTCTCGAACTAAACACAACACAGTGGTACTTAAACTTGTTTTGTTCCCTTATCGTGGAGATCATGTCTATTGTTGATCTTCCCTTAAAGAAGATTACGAATACACACTAACGATCAGCTCCTGTGGCCTCAGCTGCATATCTGACGAAGCATTTACAAAAGACAACCAGAAAAATTATTCCTCGACAGTTATAATATCTTCCTCTATCATCCTTGTTTTTCTTAATAGCATGCCAACATATCGTTTTATGATATCGAATCAGGTGACCAAAATCTAGGAATGGTGAGGAAAGCATGCTTTGGCGTATGACCGTTAAAGCCGCAAGAAAGCAGTATTGTTGATGTTACTGTATTCATTCTCGCTACTTGATTGCTGTTTAATTGTGGCAGGCGTAGGCGCTTCAACCCAGTTTGCTTGAGCTTCATCCTAGCAGACAAGTTTGTCTTGTTTGGTCACCTCACTTCCCTTATTTCTATGTAAATATAATTCCTTCATGGTCGAATAGCAGTGAAGAATCGATCGTATTATTGCTGTAATACTCTGTTTGATTTGGATGGACCGGGAGCCTGTCAGCATATTCGAGTTTCTGTCCTCGTTTGTTTATGGCTTGGTCACCCAGGGCTGATAACAATTGAAATTCTGTGGGGAACAAAGGCATTCTTAGAAATCTATAATCAGACATTTAGCCTCGCTTCCATCCCAGCGTGTCCGCGCCTAATCTTCGATAAGTTCAGTAGCTTTTTAAGGATTTTGGGATTTAACTTGTCATAGTTGTATGGCAGTTAAGCACTTGGTACCGATGTAATGCTGTCTATGATTTTCTGGATTGATCGATGCCTTACACAAAAACAATGAACTACTTAGGTAAGAATGAGTGCATTTTGCTAGATAAACCTTGTAGAACTGTTGAAATACTTCGTAAAAATTTTCCCTTGTGTAATCAGCATTTTCCCCGAAATTACAGATTTGCTCTAAATTTCCGTTAAACTAATTTCATCTTACCTGGCAGTCAAAGTGTATGTACCATGAGTAATCGATTGGAATATGTTTGGGACCGATCTTGTATTCATAATGCAAGAAAATTTGAGTGCAATCGGTTAGAGTAGTTTTTGGGTAACGTTTCACTTCTGACACAGAAGCTTCGTCAGACTAAGGGTGATAGTCAGGACAGGGAACATGATTAAGTAGTAGTCAACCCACCACCACTTATTTGACCTTACCGCTAAACAGTCTATAGTACGCCTACAGTGTTTCACGTCTCGTGGGAAATACCAGGATCAGTGGTCCATTTTCCTCACAGTGTGTTCCAAATCAATCTGATACAAGTGAACACGGTAAAGGTCAGTTGACACAGCTGCCCACATACGTAAAAGTACATAACTAACGGGGCTAAGGCTATTTTTGAAGAAAACAAAAATCTAATTAACTAATTAAGGTGAATGAAAACTATTTACTTTCGCATTAATGCCGAGCGCCAGATTGTGGAGATTACTGCCCCATCCACTATCACCCTTGGTCTGACGAAGCTTCTGTCAGAATTGAAACGTTACCCAAAAACTACTCTAACCGATTGCACTCAAATTTCCTTGTATGTACCGTCGTTTCTCATTCTGCCTCGTCTCATCATAGACTTCCGTATTATCGTGTTTCCTTCTTTTTTCTCCATTTTAGTCCATTTTCCTGAACGAATGTCTATGGGTTGTGAAGTTCGTTTTCATCGTATTCGTCGGCATTGAACTCACTGTCTGCACCCGTTGGAACGTTCTCACAAATAACACCGCCCCCGTGAACGAGTGGAGTGACGTTTTTGTCCCCCCAGGACAGTGTTGGGCATCTCTTCCGTTGCTTCCTTCGCTTCTAGTAACAGGCGCTATTATCGGGTTGGTGTTACAACTGTTCATTGTGGCTAATCGTCTGAAACGATTCTGGGAAACGCGTCTGTTTTGCACATACATCTTGAATATGCCAACTTCTAGCACTGCATTAAACGATTTGACGTGGTCCGAAGTACAGAAGCGTTTAATTGCCTCACAACCGCAAAGCAGCATTGACGAATTGTCCATATGTCACCGGATCGATCGTCACGTGAATTATCTCATCGCCATGGTGGATCAGGACATACTTCCTGTCCGCTTCAATCTGTCCACCACCGACCCTCCACTGACTCACGTATATTTACCGGAAGGCTATTTGTACAACATCAAGTTGCTTTTGTTCTGGACCCCTTGGTCCCCGTTCGCGCAGCATTGGATTTTGAAAACGGAATACAAAGAAATCGGCAGACGCCACGAGCTCGCGGATCATCTGGCCAAGATGTCCAGAATCTTTGGGTTTCTCAATTTGTTGTTTGCTCCTATCATTCTGCTAGCACAATTTCTGGTATTCATCTGCTCAAACGCTGAACGTATTCGCTATCATCCAGCCTCTATAATGGGTCGAAGATGGTCGAACTATGCCGGTTTGTATCTTCGTCATTACAATGAGTTGCGACATCAGTTTCTCGTTCGTATTGGTCTCGCTTACGAGCCGGCATGCCAGTACATGGATTGTTTCGTCTCTCGCAATTTGATCTCCGTAGCGGAAACGATCGCGTTCGTGCTAGGAAGTGCCTCGGTGGCTTTCTTCCTGTTGGGCCTCGTGCATGATCAAGTGCTTCATCTCACTGGTTATTGGGCGATTTTGGTGGTGGGTGGATTGTTAGCGCGTGCGTGTCTCAGCTACATCCCAGACGAGAGTGCCGTTCGCTCACCCCGTGCGCTTCTCATCAACATTCTTGGTAAAATACATCATTTTCGAGAACATTGGATTGAACAAAGTGAAACTTCCCGTGTTTGTGCCGAATTCTCGCAGCTGTTCCAGTACCGGCTTTGTGCAGCTTTGGAAGACCTTGTTTCCTCGCTGGTAACACCGTTTATTTTGATGTTTGTTTTACCCAACCACACGTTGGAAATCGTGGACTTTTTGCGCAATTACACGGTGGATTTGAAAGAGCTTGGCGATGTGTGTAGTTTCGCGCAACTTGATGTTCGTCGACACGGGGATCCGAATTGGAAGTTCTTCGGTTCTGGTGGTGTCGAGGAATCCGAACCACGTGATGATATGGGTGGTGCATCCACGCCGACCAATCAATTGGTTACCCCGCCACTGATTTCGACGGGCGGCAAAACAGAGCTCAGTTTGATGCATTTCCATCTGAATAATCCTGAGTGTACACTTCCACCTGCCAGTCAAGCGTACTTGGAATCCATCAGGCTACAAATTTTGAAGGATATGGCGCAACCCATTGTTCAGCACGGATCCGAAAGCAATAATCAACGGGATGGACTGCAATCAGCGAATTTGTTTTCATCCCTTTACGGAATTCCTAGTACGGCTGATCCTGTTGTACAGCCTAGAACCGATTCTATTCCACCATTTAGCTCAAGCGAGTTTACTGCTAGTGGTCCTCTTAAAAACGCTTCTCAGCTACCGGGTCCTGGATTTGTCGACGGCAAGAGCATGGGCTTCGTCGGTGCCATGGTAGAATCAATGCGACGATCCATGCAGATGTCAGATCCTGGTTCAACAGTTCGTTCCACCTTATCGGATTCGACAACTCCAAAAGTAAAACCTTCTGTTGGAAAAGAGATTGCAGGGAGCGTTGATGTGGATCGAGACGCGAACAAATCCACCCCTTCCGTGGCTCCTTCATCTCCGAGTCACAATATTGTTCCACCGCTCACTTACGGTCTTTTCTCGCAATCTCGTGGTATGGATGCTGTGAACAACAGCCTTATGGCTGCTTCGGCCACTTTGTCAACTTACCCCACGTATAAACCCTATGTGTCACAGATCGAGAACGGTGGGGTGCAAAATTGGGGCCTTGGGGCGAGTTATGCTTTAGGTCACTCCCTCAACAAACATGGGTTGACCGAACTATTGACGACAGACACTTCGGCCAGTATTCTTTACATGCATGAACTGGCTTATCGTAAACGTCTACACCAATCTGTCGAGCAAAGCACAACGGGTGCTCGATTAATGGGACACAGTTCGCTCACCGGTGCCGCCGCTGAATCTACTCATGGTTTGAGTACTCAGTTGCCGTATCAGCTATCGCATACATCAGCTTCATCTATCCGCAACATCGGGGGTGGTAGATCGTCGGTGTTTACTGTTCGCTCTGGCAATGACCGAGGATTTCATCCACCTTCAAATTACGGTGCCACGGCATCTGCTGAACCCGTGGGTGTAATTCGATCTGCTTCCGATCGGGGGATTATCTCGCGACAAGTTGATAGAGTGACTGAAGAAGATGAATTATCCGTTACTCCAAGGCTCACAACCGATTCAACCTTTAGGGCTGCACAAGGTGTCAGGTCGACTACTCAAGCACTCCCTTCATCTTCCTTAATTGCCGAACATGGTACCACAATTCCTACCGCATCGCATGACCTAGAAGGCGGGTTTGTCGAAGAAACGGATACCGAACACTTGTGGCCTGATCTTCCTCCTACCAACTGTTGATAAATTGCTTATTCATGTTTAAGCGAGGATTTGGAAAGTATTTTGCAAACTTGTGTGTTCGTCCTTTTTCTTATTCATGCTGTACACTTACCTAGTGACCTATTTCACTTTCCCGTTTCTTCCTACTTCACTTGTCGATTCATCAGTCAATCGTACACTTTTGAACGCTGATATTTTCCGTATTGATTTTTTTCATTGTTGTCAGAAATAATTCCGCATCACTATTGCCTTACTACTGCTCACATCGCCTTCGCTTACCGGGTGCTGTCGTAAGTCAGATCCTGAGATCAGTAAAACTTTTGGCAATGCTAAAGTGGCAAGTAAATTTTGATACTGAAGCAACTTACAACAAACCACTGAAGCATGGAAAGACGTGTGTGTGTGTTTCCACTCGGTCAGAGCAGTTTTGCCTTAGCAGAGCGTAGAAACCCTTACGCTCATTGCCTTTTCGTTACTCACCTCCCGACACAAACTCCCCATTAGTGTCTGCTGGACTTTCTATTTTGAATAAGTCAATTAAATTTTTTGTGGTCTGTATCATGCCTGCATTTTTGCGTTGATTTAGTGTTAGTGTTATGCACACGTTAGCGTCATACTTCATGGATGTGCACTCGTGCACATCGGCCCACACCGTGCTAAATTGATTGGCTACCGGTAGTGAGCTGCATGCTGAAACACGCTGGAGTCTCACTACCACTTCTATTTTCTTTCTCACATCTGTCTAAGCCTGGGAAACTTGACAGTATCTTAACCCACGTGCAGTCTCTGACTGTGCGGCACTTTCCTGGATCAGGCTTGTGCTTTCATACCATACCATACTTCAACCTTTAGCGAATCGCAGGTAAGTAGTCGCGAATATGGTATCCAGGTGAATGAAAATACAAAGTTTAAACTAGAATTTGAATGGTTAGCGATTTCTGACCGACGTTTCGCTTCTAACACAACAGTTTCGTGTGTCCAATAACCTGAAATCTTTTATAACTCGCGTTACAATTATCAGGCATAGTTTGTGGTAGCCGTCGTGGGTATCAAGTGGCTTTAAAGTGGCTTAGCCATTTTGCATTGCACTCTGTTTAAACATATTATTAATGATTAAATCTGTGCAGACGGACTCTCAGTCAACGTTCAAAATTTCGGTTTTGTTCAGTATATTTTGTCGATTGGTGTATACAACCTTTATTCGACCAAAGTAGCAGTATCAACAGCAATGCGAGCCCTGACTGGAACGTGGTAAAATACACCTGGTGATCTTGTCCGATGTTTCTGATGCGCAGCTAATGAATAAATCGATCCAATTCTTCACCCTCGGGTTCAGTAAGCCACTTAGGATGGAGTTTTGCTGATGGTGGCCGTAGATGAACATCGTGTTTAGCAGATAATATAAGCAGTCTCCAGTTCAGCTTAGCTGCCCAACGATTGTGCGATGTGTTTCGTCTGCGTGAACTTCTTTCCACTCAGCTGATTGTTGCAGTTAATCAGCTAAAATTGAGCTACAAGTTTTGATCTCACACATTTCAACTTACATCTCATTATGTATAAAATAAAAATCCCACCACTACCGTTGTACTGCGTTTGCCTGTCTTACACACACTACGTTTCTAAGTTAATTATCTGTTTTAGTTATGGAAATCAAATATTCTGTACATTAGGCTCATAACCCATCCAAGTCGAACGTTTGCACACATTTACATCGTTAATATTTATTTCATTGCTGATCAACCAATGCATTACTTTCGGCCGATTATGTGAATGAAATTTGCAAACAATCTGTTGACCATTCGTTCGTAACAAGCTCGGTCGATACAAAGCTTCCAATTCAAAGGAATTCAGTAGTAGATAACAATTTTTAATAAGTCGAAAAACACAAGATGTGTTTTGGTTATGGAATACGTTGGGAATTCTTTGTTATCTGAACGGTATTGGTAATATTTAGCGCAATTCATAAATCTATGTGAAAAACTGGTGTGTAAGTGCGGGGGTGTGAGCAACACTGTATTTTAGCAATGAATTTGTTTGTTGGACTCGTCTTGAAGTTTGACAGCTAATTATGTAGCAGCGGTAATTCAGTACACATGCAAGCAGCTGATGATTTCCTTTACTCTGTCACTTCTTTCACTGTTTCTGTTAACACCGAAGCTGATGTGTTGCTGGTTCATTGAAACAGAGCTTGAAGTCTTTATTCGTCATAAAACTTGCGCGGAACTTTGGATGCTACAATTCACGTGACCAGCGATTATCGTCGCTTCCGTACTACCGGTTAATGTCGTTCGTTCTTATTAGGTGGACACAGCAAGATAAGATTCAACGAAGCTTGATATAACAGTTATGTGGTACAAAAATTACTTGCTGTCATTGTGATTATATTTGGCAGTACTGAGCTAGAATGGCCGATTCGTACAGAGAATCTAAGACAAGTGATCAGATTTTGAGACGACCACTTTCTCAAATAAATACTGAGCTACCGGTATCGTCCTGCTTGTGCTCAACCGGTAGAGACTGGAGTTGCACCTGACCTGCATATGAGATTCAATGGAATTGCTTTTGCCGACCTCGCGATAGTAGGTCGACAACCAGCGGAGGCAATACAGATCTGGGAGAAGACAACTAATATTTCAAACTTCAACTGCCATTCGGGATACCTTATTGAGAAGAGAATTTGGAGTGTGAATCCTGAAAAAACTTCTAGTGTTGTCTCGTTGATTGATACGTGTCGCCGAGTATTCTCTTTCTCAGTTTTCTCGTGGTTTTTAGTTCGAATTTGGATATGTAAACATCGAATGATGCGCTTGAACAAAAAGCGGATGATACCGATTAAATACTCGTACCATATATTTATGAGTATTTACGGTATTGTTAATCGAGCTAGCTGATCCGTGCATGGAATAGCCAGTAGTGTTAGGTTCAACGAGCTCTAAACGGTTGTTATTAAAGGCAAAGTTCGGTTTATCTGTTGTGAAAAACAAATCGATGTCATACTTCGTTAGTAACAATCGCTTACCGGAAAACCGAGTTAAGTAGCTTAGACTGTTTTTTCGTCATTCCATGTGCGAACTCAGCACAGTGTGCCGAAATGTTATATATATATATATATAATATATATATATCTATATATCAATATAGTCTTATATATTATCTATATAATATATATATATAGCTTGGCCCTCTATAGAACAGACGAAATTACAATACCACAATGTGACTCCCCGGAAACAGCATCGGATTGTGTGCTTACAAAATTCTATGGATTCACGGATTTATGGTTAAAAAAGTTAATACTTTACAACACCACAGGATAATGTATGAGTAAACCATGAAGATTACAATAGTATAAAAGCAATAGAGAATATCAAATGTAAGGCTCCCGAATGATGTTCGTTTGCAAGTGCAATTTCGCTTTAAAAATCGCCAGGCATGGACAGTCCACCACATTTTGGCGTAGGGAATTCCAAAGAAATAGCTCGTACGGCGAAAAATGGCGCCGACAATCAATACGGGAACTTGGAACGTAAAGGGGCTAGGTATGTCCGCGTGTCACTTTTCCATCACATACATCAAGCAAGTGTTTTAGTGGATGTCCTTCGGTAGACACAATTCTATAGGTCAGAATAATATCGTGTCGTATCCTCCTTTGGGTAAAGTCACATAGACCCAGACGTCCGCTTTTTACCGAACGACTGCTTTTGCGCTAATTCTGCTCGTAGGGGTAGTGTGCTGAGGACCAGAACATTAGCCATGCACAATGGAAAAGGGTATTAATAAGGTTATTTGTTCACTTTTTGATTGAAACACATTCGACGCGGATCGTGCCTGAGTTAAATCTGCGTGGAGTTGGTTGGGGCAGTCTTTCGAACAACGCTTCGCAGCTGTCAGAATATTCGTCAGAACAATGGCTACAATCAAAACAGGGAGCTTAACTGAATAGTGCACTATCTATAACTTGTGCATTACCTTACTATTATGTGCCTATATTTAGCTTGGGGGTGTCCAATCACATTGAAAAGACCATAATCAGCTTTTCACCTATTCTCGTGTGTAGTTTCCCGATGTAAACACCAAAGCAGCCCTTGGGTGAGATTCTATATTTACTACTCGTGGCACTTGCTCAAGTTTGCAAGTTTAATTGCATGTGCATTATGTGCGTGTGATTGACCAAGTTATATATTCTGAGGTGAAACAGCAGTGGCTTTAAGGTTCATGATTTAAACCGTTCGAGGTAGTTGCTGGTCAAAGTTTGTCAATCGTCCTGCGTAATGCAGGACTAGTAAGTAAGCACTGTTGTGGCAATGAAACAATAACTGTCTCACTCCTAATCGCTTTCAGTGGTGTCAGATTTTTCACATTAACCCTCATTAATTGCTCGATCTCACCGTTGTTGCGACGCAACACGTGACTATATTCGGGTCACGTGATTTAGCACAGGGTCTCGAGCTAGCCAATTATTGCGAGGCTAACAATCGATAAACCTAAACGGTGTATAATAACAGTGTGGATATATGCCAATGAATTGGATAGCATATTGGGAGAGTCGGCTGTTCAAAGATCGCAGCATGCTATGAATAAAAAATAATGTGGCGTTGTAGGAAACAATCAACTAAATCTTCGTGTTATTCCTGCGATATTTTAGCAATTTCAGTTTTTTTGCTATACAGTGGAACCCGGGTACAACGAATCTCTGCTATCCGAAAAGTTTAAAAGCATCAGCAGAGTTCTACAAGATTCAAGATTTATGGTTGAAAAAGCGATTAATTTTACAATAACCACAGAGTGGAAATATAAGTACAAATGTACTTATATACAGTGGAACCCGGGTACAACGAATCTCTGGGGAAAGAGTAAAATATTCGTTAAAAGCTGAATTCGTTGCAAGTAAAACGCATTGTCAGACGTGATTTTGCCGCCGTTTTTCTGTACACGTGTAACCAATAAAGAAGTGAAGAATGTCTTACCTTTGTGTGTTTCTGCATGCGTGTAATCCATTTGATGAATAGATGATGCCACAGATCACAACACTAAATCTAAGTTCATGTTAATAATAGTAAATTTATTATAAAACAAAGTAGTAAAAACATCTTGCACACACACTGACAGTCCAATATCACGCTTTCATGAACTAGCTGGCGATGCTCTTTTGTTTAAGTTTTGACTTCGCCACCGCCTAGATCTCTCTCTCTCCAAAAATTCAAGTTCTCTTTCGACGTCTCTTCCTTCTATCCTAAAAAATCTCCTGCAGAGATCAGATGTTGCTGCCTCCTTCTCGACTGGTCGGGCATATGACGCTACTCAAACGTGCCAATCTGGAGAAACATTCATGAAGGCTTAATCGCGATCGGTCAAACGGTGGACGGTACCTCAAACCTTAAGGCGTGAGACTGCAATGGTGAAGGTCCTGGGTTCGAGTCAGACCCGAGACAGGATGTGCACTGCTGATGAGCTCAACTAAGAGCGAAACTCGAGTCCAGTGCTTCCAACGTGGAACGCTGTGATAAACTTTGTGAATATTTCAAAGGACTTGGTACTCATGAGTAGTCGCAAAACATACCTTGATCGTACTATTAAAGTACCGTTTCATAGAATTTTTACGTGTATATCCTATGTTGCTATACAGCAAATTACTTTTTTCGCAATAAATCTTGAATCTCTGATTGGATTTTGAAGACCGGTGATTTGTCAGCCGCCCCTTTCGTTGTGTCTAGCAAACTGTGAAAATTTACATGGTACATTCACTTTGACCGGATTTATGGTGGGTATAAAAAATCAGATGGCTTTTAAGTTCTTATTGATAAGTAATCTTCCTGTGTTCCAATTACGCTCTGCGCCATGAAAATTGGTGTATTTAAGGTAATCTATGATATGGTAATTGTGAAGCTATGTGCTTTTTGTGACCATAAATTCTTGAATCTTGAATCTTGAAGCTTAACAACAACAAAAATGAAATCCAAGTGTATAAACAAGATAAGGGAGTAGATTAAACAGTATATGTGTTCGGGAAACGAATAATGCTATAAAAATTCGTCTAATTTAGTTTTAAATTCATGCAAGCTAGTGGAGTGAGCAACGGTTGAAAGTAAACTGTTCCAAGTAAAACAGACACGGACAGAGTAAAAATACCTACAGTTCAGGCGGGAATGGGGTAAGACCAGCACATATTCATGGGTCCGATAATTTCTCGTATCCCCTCCCTGTAAGTGATGGTTTGGGGTATGGAATATTTAGTAAAGTAGGATAAGGTCTTCTCTGATTCGCCGATAGGGAAAGTCGAACAGATTTAGTTGAGCTACCCTTTTTTATAAGGCTTGGTTCGGATGCTGAGAACTAGTTTTGTTGTGCGGTGATAGATTCGCTGCCACAGCGACCGTGACTGCACACCGTATTCCATGAATGGTCTCGATTCTGTATTCCTGATCCTTGGAAATATCTTGGGCGAAAATTTCACGAATGCCCGTTTGAGTAGATTTAAGTCACGTGTTGCTTTTTTAAAGGTAGTGCTAGCTTGAAGTGAAGTTTTTAAGCTCATATTCAGACACCCAAATCGTTTTCTTCACAGCCATTTTCAAGGACATGTAAACCTATGCGGAATGTGAACTCTACTTGATTCCCCACATTCCTGAGCCTGTATTTGTTTAAGTTAAAAGGCAGTTCGTTCTTCAACGACCAGCTTTTAAGCGTATCAAGATCTTTTTGTAAATGCAGATAGTCTTCTGGGCTACGGATGCAGCGCCATATCTTTTTGTCGTCCGCAACTAACGAAATGTTACATCGAACAATTTCCGGTACTTCATTGACATAAACCAGGAAGAGGGTCGGACTAAGGACTGAACCTTGGGGAACTCCGCTAGTTGCTGCAATTTGTTTGATAATGCACCATCAACACGTACCTGGGTGGTGAGATTTGTTAGGTAGTAACTGTGCCAATTCAACAACTTAGCAGTGATACCAAGCCTTTCAAGCTTCTGCAGTCGTAGGGTATGGTCAACACGATCAAATGCTTTTCAGATATCTAGGTAGCAGGCGTATATTGCTTGCTTTTTATCTACGGATTGTGTCCAATCATCCAGCGTTATCAGTAAATTAGATGATCAGGAGTAATTCTGTCTAAATCCATGCTGTTTTCTCGAAAGCAACTGATTATTTTCAAAACGTTTCATTAGATCATCAACAATGAGGCGCTCAAGTAATTTGGAAATCACAGGGTACAGAGTAACGGGTCGGTAATTAGAAACATGGGAGCGATTTCCCCCTTTATAAATAGAAGAAATTATTCCGCGTTTCCAATCTGTATGTTTGGGTGAGGCAACCTCACCCAAGACAGGTTCGACCTCTGTAATGTCCTTATCGGAACAGTGCGGATGCATGCTGTGACACGTGGTAACCTTACGTTTCAATGTCCTTACCCGCTTACTTCGCACACCCCTTTCTGTTCTCTATATAAACACTGGCCCTGTCCAGCTTTAGGACCTGCGAACATGCGCCCTGAGTCTTAGCTTGTCATTTCATAACCGTCCTGTGTTGTTCTGTTCTCTGTCTCGGTGGGCTTCGTCTCTCGTATTATCTAGTTGATCACCTGGCACAACTGTCTCTCGAACCCACTATATAGCAATGTAGGAATCACTCCATTTGCCAGTGTTTGTTTGTAAAGGTATGTGAGTGGTTTGTATAGAAAATTTGCACATTGCTTCAATATTAGCGGGGTTATTCCGTCGGTCCCAGGGGAATTTCCGGTTTGAAGGTTAAATAAGACTTGAAGGACACGTTTCGACATTTATTTCACGCATGGCAACCGTGCTTGAAATGGTTTGATTTGATATGTAAATTGCATGTTCTCTCTGTTGAATACAGATAAATAAAACGATTGCTAAAGGGTCAGCAGTTTCTGGTGTGGTTGTTGTTGGTCCAGCAGACGTGTTCACGTACGCAACTCCAGGTTTCACCTTAGCTTGATCGTTGAACATACGATAAAGTATTTCGGGTTTGAGCTCCATCATGTGTGATATCTCTTCTTGGAAGTACAACTTATCTTGGAGGATAAATTTGTTTACTTTGTTCGGCAGTAAATGGAATGTTTCCCAGGTCTCTGATGATGGGTTTTGTCGAAGACGTCACCAAGTAATGTTTCGTATCTTTAACCAATTACGATTTCGTTTTAGTTTAATTTCGATGTGTTTTCTTGAGTTTCTGAGGACGAATGTAGAGCTCACTTCGATTGAATTATTGAGATGAGTTATTAACCATACCCATAACTCAAGTAATTTGCTGGTTTCCGGTTGGTAGTTTACCGCGTTCTGAAGAGCATCACTTAAAGCCAGAATGTTGATCAGTCTGTTTTAAAGGCATCATTCGTCCTTACAGCTTCAAACAGATAGTCAAACTGTATGACGACGTGATCACTTAGTCCCAGTGGACTTTCGTAAGCAACGTTATCAATGTTGTGTTCATTGCTTGTCAGAACGAGATCCAAAAGTGAAGGTACATCAGTTCCGCGGCATCGGGTATTACATGTAATGTGGTTATATAAAGGGATATCGTCAAACAACTCACTGAATGCGCGTTCGCGGTAGTGCTATGGGTGAACGATACGGTTCTGCAGATACGGTAAATTGAATTCACCCAAAATTAAAATTCTACAAGTAAATCTGGAAGTTACCATGTGAATTCTGTCAAGTAGGGCCAGATTGTAAGTTTCTCGTGCAGACGGTGGGCGATATACCACTACCCAAACACAGTCTTCGCCATTAGCTAATCAGACTGAGCACCAGAGACTATCCCGTAACACGATGTCTGGATCCGTAATCTCACAGCTCACATGCTCACATCTCCATGTGAGTAAGTTTTTCGTCATTTTCAAAAGTGGTTACCGTTGACAAGATCGTTTTGACTGCTCATAGGATTAAGTTCACATTTTGCTGAATTCTAGAATAGTATAGCTAGGATGCAATAGTCACGGTAGTCCTTTCTTGAACTTAAGATAATTTTTACTGGAAAATCCAATTTCTTGCGACTACGAATTGTAAAACGGAAGTCACTGGCAAGTCTTCCTATATGCAAATGCGAATCTTAATATAGGTTTCCCAGAAAACTTGAGATGAGAGCGGCTTAATAATGTAGTAGACTGGCTACTACAATAACGTCTCACGAGGGTAGGAGAAAACGCACAAAACAATAGCGATTCTATTGCGGTAGCCAAAACGTGTACAACCGTACAGCAGAGCATTCACGTAGCACGCATGAAGAGGGAAATGTCGGTCAATAGTTTTAGGTCCAGTAAAATACAGTTCTTGCACAGACCCCTCCAAGAAATCTGGTCAGAGAAGACTTCTGATTTGGGAATCGATAGTGGAACGGTATACACGGTGCTAGGTCATTCCATGCTGGAACATATTATCTCAGCAACGAGTCTGTCCAAAGTCAACAATCGGTGGATAGTCGGTGGTGACCGGGTTAGGGTACATGGAGAACAAGCCAAAACGAAGCTGAGTCACGTCTCACGTGGGGTGAACATGCTGCTTGCGGGGATCGCCGGTCTGGAATGGTCTTAGTACTAACCCAGTAGGAGCAGTTGACAACCAAGAACAAGATGCCTCAAAACCACAGTTCCTGCAAAGCATTCCTCACATAACCAGGGTTGATGGCAATAGGCCTCGCCTGGAGAGAACTGAATTGGCTTGCCAAGCTGGACTGGAAAGGACCTTGTGTGGTGGACTTCAGGTAGGACGGTGTGTGCTCGTGTTTGAGTGTTGGGGCTACTTGTTTGGTTGGCGACCAGCGTTGGTGTTGTGGGGATGGCGTATGCTACGATTGCATCAGTGGGAAGGGTGCATGTGTATCTGCGAGGGGATGAGATAAAACCGTCTCTGGTGCATGGGTTTATGGCCAAACAGAGTGATAAGTATGAGGTACAAAAACAAACGTGAATACACCAAGTGATAATAACGCGTTAAATACCTACTAATCGGCTAACCTTACCGGTTGCCGTTTCGTGCGCTTACTCGCTTTCGCTATGGTGGATTCTCCGTTAACACTTTATGTAAAAGGGGTTATTGCCGAAGATGTTGAGGCTTGCCATGTCAGTTTAATGCCAAGCCTACCCACTGGCTTCCAGTCAGACAAATCTACCCGCGATTTGCTTAATGCCAGCACGAATGCCAGGATGGGGAAGGTTGTATAGGGTAAAAAAAATGCGCCGTCTGAACGCAGACGGGATAAGTGGTCAAGGAGTCGTTGGCGATACAACGAAAAGGATATTGCCTAAGCCATCGGGCAGGAGCAGATATCTCTTGTCGAAAGATGTGTCCCCAAGCTGTGCGATTTCGGCATCGGCAGCTTGTGCTGTAGCGAATTCGCTGAGGTCGATGGAGGATGGCAACTCTATCACCCCAATTCTAGAAAATGTATCAGCGGCAGTCTTCTGGGCACCTAAGATACGTCGTATGTCAGTCGTAAATTTACTGACAAAGTCTAGGTGTCTCGTCTCTCTATTAGAGAATATATCCTGGCTGAAGAAATGACTACCAAACCGCTTTGGGACGACGGTAGTAGTCGTCTTTACGTGTCGGCCCGATTGATTTTGCTTGCGTGGTGCGATAGCACCAATGTTTAATGCAACGTCGGGCATCATCCACGTATTTCCGTTGGATCCGTCTAACGGGGAAACGACTATGGCTACTCGAGCGTTAACGGGGTGGTTTACGGTTGAGTGCGATTGATTTTTGAGATATTTTTTAATTTTACTCTATATACCTGTCATCCAGTGGTTATTGTTAAGATTACTGCCTTTTCTACCATAAAACATTCTGAGTTCTGAGTTCTGAGGTTTCGAACCTCAATGCGTAAAGCTTCAACCTCAACCAGAAAGTCTTCATTTATCACTTCATTTGGTGATCGTCATGTGGTCACTGCCGAAGGCTGGGAATGGACACATTCTGCGATATTGACAGTTATTTCTGCTAGTTCAGTGACTGGAGTACTTTCCGCAGCAACCACTATAGCTTGCACGTATTTAGGGAGTCGCTGGAACCATAGTTCCTTCAATAATGGCTCGTCCATGTGCGAAGTCCTTAGCAAGCGGTGTATCTCCATTAGTATGGCAGATGGCTTTATTCCGGCAACCTCTAAGTTAAAGAACAGCTGCTGTAGCCTAGTTCATTCAGACGGGAAAGTGCGGAAAATCACAACATCTTTGACCCTGCGATAGCGGTCAACTTATGGGGCAGCCAGGACTCTGTCGCGCACCTGAATCAACACATCAGTTGGGAGTTTCTGTGTTAACTGTGAAAACATGACCGAGCCATCAACAACATTCTTAGTACTTAATTCAGTTTCTAAGGAAAAAAACCAATACTCAGGGTCCTGTAAAATAAAACTGAGTATGGTATAACGCGTTTAGAATCGCACATGATAAGCAGGATAAGGAAAAAGGAAATTTCTAATCGCAAACACGATAGGACAAAACGATACAAAAGCGCATGATAATGCGAGGTAAAAATACCTGGAAAAACAACCCCGATTTAATTCGGCAAAAAGTTGACGCACCGGGAAAATACACGAAGGATGCGTGTATCTGGTGCTCACCAGGTTGTAGCACACGAAGAATGCGTGTACACCGGGTTCACCAATTTGTAGTATACTGACTACTAAAATAACGTCCCACGAAGGTAGGAGAAAACGCACAGGCAATAAAGATTCTATCGCGGTAGCCAAAACGTGTAAAACGGTACAGAAGAGCATTCACGTAGCATGCGGGAAAATGTCAGGTCGGTGAAACACAGTTGTTGCAGTGAGTTACCCATGTTGTAGTGGTCAAGCTGTTATCATTGCACTAGCCAAAGAGCGTCACGTAAGCTCTAATTGTCGATTATCCTAAAGAACTACGCGTACACGTCTAGCTGACTTCCAATGATACAAATGGGAAACTTAGCTGAACATGGTCTCCCCGGCCGATGGAGCATTGCCATTGCTTAATATTTTAGGACTGAATGTAAAACGGAAGGCACATCCGTACCTCGCCTTCTAGACATGGGCATACAATGAAACAATGCAAATCAATTCGCTAAACCTATCATCGGGTGTTTGTAGAATGATCTGAGGTAGCAAAGAGATGGAAAACGTTGAAGACTCATGTGAATAGTATTCGTTATCATAGTATTTTTCCAGCGAAGTGCACGATATCGAATTACTTGTCGTTTTGAGTGTTCCTTGAGGTCGCATGACGGAGGAACGATGAAATCGTCCAGTGACTCCAGTTTAAATCTACAGAAGACGCCACTATCTATTTCGAGGTTTGGACCGTGTATCATCATGCACTTCACAATTGATAGATTAATATTTTCTTGATGTTTGACAATCAATAGAAGATCATCAGCGAATAAAAGGTGTATGAAATAAAGCGCAACTACGGTTCCTTTCATACAAGATGCTGTCAAAATCCTAAGCGAGTTAACAAAGACTTGGGTAGGTCAGGTGATTGTAGTTCATAGTTGTTCTCCGAGCTGGTATGGTTGATTGCGGACGTTTCGCTATCAAACTAGATGACGTCATCAGCGAAACTTTTTTCGGAGCAACTGGGCGGTGGGCATCATTCGAATTTATTTGCTGTGTTTCGACCTCATCTATTGTGATTGGCTAGAATCCTTGCATGTTCTCATTGGTCCGTAGATCCCATCCACTCGAATGTGTTCATTGATTGATTGTTGTGTCGAATACCACGCTTCGAGGAACTCTCGAACGTGACAAGTTCTGCCTTTGGCGATGATTTCTGTTCTATCCCAATTGAATTCGTGACCTTCTCGAACCATGTGTGCCAATATTACTGATTTGCGGTCGTGTCGTCGTGTAGCCAGTTTATATTCATGTATCCTTGTTTCCAGCCTTTTTCCAGTCTTTCCGATATAATATTTCTCACAAGTATTCACGCGACGGCGACACGGAATGGTCGTGACCTCTGCATCACGTGTTTAGCTCCGGTAAGCGTTGATAATGTTTCGGTTAAATGTGCTTTCTGCGGGTTTCACCAACACGTGTCATGTGACGAGAATTTAACTGATGAGTGTGTAAGCCTAGTGAACGATAATGACTATCCATCTGTTTGTTATTTCTGCGATGCCTGTAGAAATTCAAATATAAATGGCCATCGCAAGAGTACACATTCATCTGTTGGAAAAGTGTCTAATACGATAGAGAGTAGACTGTCGCAACTGAAAAAAAGCTTGCACGAGTTAAAAATGCTGTAGAGCCATTAACCAAGCCTAAAACATGTAAATTGAACAAACGAATACGCTCAACTTTACCACCACCAAACCAATCTCTGGAAAAGGTTGGATTGTTGCAGCACAGCACCCAGGAGAGTGTTAAAAACGTCTTAAAGCCGAAACCGTTCACATTGAATGCCCCATTAGCGAAAGTTGCCTCGAAAGGAATTTCTCTCAGTGTTATCTGCACCAACGTGCCAGAGTCGAATGAGACGTTATTGTCGAATAGACACCAGTTTGATTTGGCTGAATGGTTGAAACGTAGTATGCATGCGTTTACACAAAAGCAAATTTGGCATGGATTAAAATGTGAACAATAAATGTGAGTATAAGGAACCCAAAGCAGTGAATATGTCTGGCATTGCACAATCATGTCCTCACAAACACTAGCAGTTCCAGTGTACAGCAGCTCTATAATTTTATCATTTATATGTAAACCCGGATTGAGTGATCACTCAATTAAAATCAATCTCACTTTAGTTCAATTTATGATACGAGGTTAATTTACCAGCCGAAGCTCTGTGAAAGAATACTCCACTCAAATGGTGTTCATAAAGAGTATACTTACCTTGTATGTGGATTCTATACCACAACCTCGTTTCCGAATCAAATGTGTCCATTATTTGTACTGGAGCAGATCTCTCGGGCGTGCATTTAAATAGAAATTCAACACGGGTATTGCACGTAATTTATATCAGAACGCAGATAATTTTGTCGTAGAAAAAGCAATAAGCCTAACATAAACCACAGGATGACGAGGTATATATGTTTATTCTTGTATTCACTGGGTTTTGAAGAGAAAACCTCAACTGATTCTGAGCGTAGGAGTTCTTCGGCAAGATGTTCCAAATCAATCAAATTTGGACCGAGAAAAAATTGATCAAACGATGAGAAATCTTGTCAGCTAGTTCAATATCCTTCCTCACCTTTGGTGCCCAGACGTAGATTGAATATGCCATAACATGACGTACAAATGTACTAAGTTACCGTGGTGAGCTTTCGGACTCGAAACTCCTGAATATCCTTTTTAGCAGACACATTTTTCGGCAATTATGTCCGGCCTTGTTGTAACACGACATCCAGGTACCTAGATCTGATTTTGCAGCACGCCCGAATCCAAAACATCCAAGTGATAACGGAAGAAATATCAAATGCTTTCCATACCCGATGAATCATTGGTAGAAAAATTCGTGATTTTGTTATATTTCTCTGATTTGCTTGAACCATACCCGCATCAACACAGGTCCATAAATAAAATCCTTGTCAATCTAAACGTTTCATAGATGGCAGCTTTAATGGTCAACGTGCCAAAAAATCGGTTCAACATAACTGGAACTTTTGTGTGATTTAATGAGGAATCAATATCTGCTTGCGACTATGAAATTCCGCGCCAGGTCTCATTAAGACTTGTCGTTCATGATTTCCAAAATATATTTCACGTCCGGTTTTCTTCTTCTCGTTGTACATTTTCGCGCAACGCAGTGTGGATGTGAGTTTTGAGAGGCTTAATGCTTTTTTGGTTTTCAGGGTTCAAGGTTCCCACTCCGAAACCGAATTGTTTCCAACCATTGATATTTGGAACGTCATATGATT
>JACCGJ010004938.1:0-32538 GCA_013407085.1 Atriophallophorus winterbourni | reverse complement strand
ATAATAATAATAATAATAATAATAATATTAATAATAATCATAATAATAATAATAATAATAATAATAATAATAATAATAATAATAA
Source organism: Atriophallophorus winterbourni (assembly GCA_013407085.1). Lineage (NCBI taxonomy): Eukaryota > Metazoa > Platyhelminthes > Trematoda > Plagiorchiida > Microphallidae > Atriophallophorus > Atriophallophorus winterbourni. The sequence goes on along the minus strand of JACCGJ010004938.1, from coordinate 32,453 downwards.
TAATAATAATAATAATAATAATAATAATAATAATAATAATAATAATATTAATAATAATATATTCTTGGATATCCAAGGCATGCAATACATGATCAGTTTATCAAAATTTGAACAGCAAAAGAAAATAGTACCGTGCAAATGACCGAAGTGAGCGGGATTTTTAAACATTTTTTCCGTTCAATATGGAAAATTAATATACAGTTGGTAAGGAAAAAATTATCAATGTCTAATAGAAATAAAATTACATTTAAATTTACGGATGGCAAGGATGCAAGAAACAAGTGGGCAAATGCCCGCCGTCCCAAGGTAGCCACTTACGGTATTGGGGACACGAACATGGTCGATTCCCTGCACCGATGTTTAAAGACGTACCACCTTAGTGGTAAGATGGCAATTTGGGAGGCCCTCCGGTTATCCCAAATCAGTGCCTCGTATCTTATTTGGCAACGCCAACACGAAGTTGCTACGGCGAGCCGTTGGCGGGTTCGCGTCCCCAACCACTCAGAATTAGATTCCCTGTGTGATACAAGGTCGCGCTTGGTTTGAAAACGGTACGTGGTTGCCAAATATTTCATAATTACGAAAACGTTTATTTTATATCTCCTACTCTTTTGATTATTATTATATTTATACTATTTGAAATATGTATACTAAAACACCTATCACGAAACGAATTAATATTCGTAAAATCCCCAAGACCAACAAATGCTCCGTATCCTTAGATCAGAACACTTCCGTTATTTTGAATAAATTACGGAATTTAGAATCCGAATTGAATGAAATTCGAAGAAACAACTCTTTCGTTACACAGGTTTGCAAGACATTACAACCATTGACTATCCTCTTGGATGATAATTCAAATATAGACAAGGATATACTTCAACGAACTAATAAGTTCGTTGAATCAATTGTTACTGAAATTTGTCAAAGAGACTCAAGATCTAAAAATGTTATTCTGTTTAATATAGACGATAGATATCCTTTACAAGATTTAAAAACTACTATCTGCTCATCTTATGGCTTCCCATTTGACTGCGCTTCGCTAAAACGCTTGAGAAAATTTAAGCCTACGAGGTCTTGCCCAATCATATTAGAACTTAGCGACAAATGCCTGGCATCACATATTTTAGCCCATAAGGATGTTTTAAAATCGATTCCAAGATTTAAAAATGTATTTTTTAAACCTGATCTAACGCCAATGCAACGGAGAACTAGGTTCCATAAGCGTACCGTTACTACTCCACATTCCACCGAATCTTCCAACAATGGAAAAGAAACGATGGAATTGGATGAGGTGCCACAAGAGTTGAATGCGCCTCCAACTTCACCTTCTTCTGTGAATAATTCAACACAACCTATTATTTCACCTAAAATTCCAACTAAAATTATTACATCCCCTCACTTGAGGAAAAGAACCATCCTACCGAAGTTTCGACAAACTAGTGCGTTATTACCTGCACCACCTCCTTACAGGAATTCTTCAACTTTTGACAATAGAAATACTCGGAACTTTTATTGTCGTATAATGCCTTATCCATTAGATCGGAACTTGGCATGGCAATTCCATCGACCAAGTCCGCAATACCCGAGCCCTTTTTTGAATTATTACAACCCATCACAGCACTTTTTTAACCATATTAGCTGTCCCCCCGACACCAATTTACCATATTTTAACTCATTTAACACTCACTCTACTATGTTCCCTTATTCAAATATGAGAAATTTTCAAATCCCTCCACAAAAGCTTTTAACCTAAACCAAGATGCTTCACATAATAATCAAATACATAATAAGCCATTTTCTGATCATAGCCCCTCATCTATCAGATTTATTCTTATCAATGCTCAATCCATAACTAACAAGATATTAGCTTTACGTTCATATCTTCTCTCTAATCCCGCCGATATTATTCTTATAACTGAATCTTGGACAAAAAAGGAGCAACCAGACTGTGAACTTCTGATTCCAAACTATCACATTTTTAGAAAAGACCGCGTTTCAAAACGTGGAGGAGGTTGCCTTGTTTATGTTCACTCTAACCTCCAAGCTAACATCATCATTTCATCCGTATTTAGTCATATCGAAGATTCTATCTGGCTGGCACTACCGGCCTTTGATCTTTTACTTGGATGCATCTACTATCCACCAGCTACTATTTCTTCAACGCTTCAACGCTTGACTGATTGTTTCATAGAAGCCTCTATCCACCCTTGCCGCTATAAATTAATTGCAGGAGATTTCAACATGCCTTCATTCAACCAGGTAGAATGCAACGACACAAATCTTAATTCTTTTTCCAATACCATCAAACTATTAGATTTTACACAGTTTGTTGATAAACCAACGCGCAATAAAAATATCCTTGACCTTGTCTTTACTTTGAATATCACACCTTCAAACCTGAACGTATCTCCGTCATTTTTTAATGGAGATCATAACATTATATCTTTTGAATTGAGTTGCAATAGCATAATAACTAGTGTTAAAAAGCCACATATAATTACTCACATTGATTGGAAAATCTTTAAAAACCTCATTAGAAACGAAGATTGGACCGAATTTTTCCTTTCTGATAATTTTAATGTAACCTCAAAAATCTTTCATAATAAACTAGGTGACTTACTACAGAAATCTACCACCAGACATGCTAGACACCCTAAACCGAGTAGAGCTCATAAGTTAGAAAAACGCATTGCTTATTTGACATCATATGCTCGTAATAAGCATGACATATCTTCCCTTTTGCACGCATATGAACTATCTGACAAACTAGTACAAATTTTGAACCATAAACTGATTTCTGACGAGTCTACAGCCCTCAAGTCTAATGGAAAACAGAAAGCATTATCTAAATTAATGAACGCTAGGGCATCGGAAAATTCAGATAAGATAAACTACATCATTAAACAGGATCAACATGGTAATAATTGCACAGTAATAACTTAGCCTTCTGCTATTTGCGAAGAATTTCTTTTATTTTTCAATGCTTCATATAATAACAACTCTTATCCAGAGGTAATTATACACCCTACATGCAATACTTTAGAAACAATTACAATTAATACCTCTGACATACGTAAAGTTTGTAATCAAGTTACAATCTCTTACAAACCTGATGAAACAGGTTTCGTACCAGCAATATGCAAAATTGGATCTGAAGACTTCTTTTTATTACTACTCAATCTCTTTAATACGTCTATCAAATCAGGAACTTTCCCCTTAGAATGGAAGCATTCCGTTGTCATTCCGCGACATAAGTCCGGATCACTACATACAGTTACCAATTATCGACCCATCAATCACACACCACTTCTAGCTAGATTATTTGAGAAGCTTGTCAGACAGGCCACCCTAGCATACTTGACACCAGACTATTTCATATCAAACCAGCACGGATTTCTCAACAGAAAATCTTGCGTCACTTGTCAACTAGAATTTTAAATTACGTGACACAATCACTAGATTCAAACCTTGGAGTCATAGTTGTATTCATTGATATTATGAAAGCCTTCGACAGGGTCCCGCATAATCTACTCCTCGCAAAATTATCTGCTGTAGGTATTACTGGAAACCTACTTTCGTGGTTCAAATCTTTTCTTACTGGTCGCACCTTTTCGGTAGATATAAATGGCTACCGTTCTAGAACTTTGCCAATTCCAAGCGGAGTCATACAAGGAAGCGTTCTAGGTCCACTACTCTTCTTGATATTTATCAACGATATACTATCTGTCATAACACACTGTAAGATCTTTTTGTTTGCAGATGATATAAAAGTCGCCATAGCCTTTCCATCTAACCAGACTAACGACTTTATATCAAAATTGAACCAAGACCTGGATGCTCTCCTTCAATGGAGTATTCGAAACGGTCTTGAGTTCTCCACCAATAAATCAACTTTCATAAATTTCAACTGTATCATACCAGAAGATTCGATCATCCTAAATAATACACCACTACAACCAGCACAATTTGTACGTGATTTAGGATATCGATATTCTGGATCACTTACATTTCATGAACAAATATGCTACTTAATTTCTAAAACAAAAAAGAATATAGGTTTACTTCATAGATTCATCTCTCTGCCCCATTGCAAGCTGGAACTTTACAAGTTACATACACTACCTTTATTAGATTACTGCAACATTATATCTAGTAACATTACTCGGTCTGATAGCTATGCTTTAGAAGGCATCCAACGTTCTTTCACACGATCCATTACCACCAGTTCGAATAAGCACTCATATAAGGAAAGATGTCAGATCCTAGGATTGGAACCATTATGGTTTCGAAGAATAAAACAAAATCTTATACTCTTTTACAGAATATTGAAAAAAGATATGATCGACATTGATTTACAATTAGATTTCAAAAACTCTGAAGTATATAATCTTCGACACAAAAACAAAATATGTATACCGAAAATCCACAATCGTATGCGAAAAGATTTCTTTATTTATAAATATTCTCGTTTATGGAATTTACTTCCTAATAATATAAGATTGAGCACTTCACAAACTGAATTCAAAAAGCAACTCAACTCTTTTTTATCTCCGGAAAAATTAGGTAAGCTATTTCTAATTAATACAACTATAGATAATTTATACTTATACGGCATAAAAGGCTTTTGATATTTTTTTAGCAAAAAAAAATTAAAGTGACATATAACTTTTTTTCTTGAGAATTTACTTTTCAGAATTGTTGAAATTCAACAAATTACACTCTCGCAATTCTTGAAAGGGCGATGCAACTCATATCTCCGTGACCCGATAAAGTGAACTCTTTATACAATTATCTGCGTTTGAAGTTGCATTTGGAACATCATACATGAATAAACATTGCGGTCCAGACCTACCCAAACTGTAATTAACCCTCCTTGTTTACCATTCCTCCACTGTTTCAAGCGCATGCGGATCCTGATCTTACTGTCCCTACCTGATGAGTGCAAACAGCACGAAACCGGTCGTGGGGTGTGAATGACGGAAAAGCATGCAAATGAATATTTTGTAATTAACCCAATTTAACAATTACTGTCGTATTCGTTGAAAACATGAACCTTTATCATTTATTTTTCGGATATTCTATCAACTCTATGTCTTAAACAAGCTACCATTTATATAAATGTTATCCAACTATTTTTTTACGGTTGTTATAAAAAATTTTTTATTTATGTTTGACCTTAACATTTGTATATTTACCGTTTTTATTTGCTAGTATCAGTATCAGTATCAGTATCACAGGGCGATAGTCGACCAAGTCGAAACGAGTGCCCAGATTCTTTCGGAGGTGTGCTTGAAAACACCCACCACTACCAGGATTGATTCGTAAGTAACACAGGCGTGAGTAACTGTGAATGGAAGATGGGAGATGTCTCATCACCGAAAGGTGAGAGAGTTATGCATGTTGCATGTCCAATCGAATGAAAAAAAAACGATGGACAGCAGTTTATTTCCAAAAATGCGAAAAAATGAAAAAGAAACTCTTTTTTGTGTTTCAAAATATTTTTCGAATATTTTTGTGTTTTTTTATCATAAAAATGGGGGATTTAGTCTTAAGGGTAATGCTCTGGGAAGAGCTCCTGCCACCGTTCGTCCAGCCCATGTTTGAACGCAATTACTGAAGTTGCCAAGATTAGTTCTGTGGGAAGTGAGTTCCACGCGTTCACTATACGGATGCTAAAGAAGTGCGTTCTGGATTCGAGCCTGGTGTGCTGTTTACTTAGCTTAAAACTGTGCCCTCGTGTACCAACCAAAGGAGAGAACCGAAAGAAGTCATCGAATTCTAAACAACTTAGTCCTTTGACAACCTTAAAGGTCTCTATAAGATCCCCCCTAAGTTGCCTCCTCCTAAGTGAGAAAAGTCCTAGTGCTAATAGACGATTTTCATAATTGGTGTGTGCTAACCCCTCGATCATGCGAGTGGCCAGCTTCTGTACCTTTTCTAGCTGCACTATATCCTTCTGGTAATACGGCTTCCAAGCCTGGATACAGTATTCTAAATGTGGCCTTACTATTGCCTTGTAGAGGGGCAATAGCACCTCAGCTTTTCTGCAAGTGAGGGCTGAACGTAGTCGAAAGAGTTCCCTCCTGGCCCTTTGAGCTGCAGCAGCACATTGGTCAGCCCACTTAAAGTTTGCGGAGACTACAATTCCTAGGTCCTTAGTAGACTTTACCCTACGGAACTCCGTGTGAGCTGAGGACGTAGACACAATCATGTTGCCTGCTAGTGTAGAGAGCAAGTGACTCTTATCTAGGTTAAGGGGAAGGTCCCACTTACCCGCCCATGCTGTTACAGCTTCCACATCACTTATCAGATCGGAGTTATCCGACCTACCGACAATTTTAACGTCGTCAGCAAACATATAACAGGGTGAGCGCAGTTGGCTGGCTAGATCGTCAATGAAGATGAGGAACAGCAACGGCCCCAAGACTGAGCCCTGGGGAACCCCACTCGTTACATGCACACTTGCGGAGTAAGTATCATCTACCCTGACAGTAAAGGAACGGTCGCTAAGGAATGCTCGAATCCAGCTCAGAAGGTTCCCTGATACTCCTATGGCTGAGAGTTTGAGAAGCAAGAGCCTATGGTTGACTGAATCAAAAGCCTTACTAAAGTCAAGATAGAAGACTTCTACAGCTATACCATCATCCATCCTCTTAGTAACCTCGTTAAGAAAGCTCAACAAATTTGTCAGACATGACCTACCTTTTAGGAAGCCGTGTTGTGCTGTACTTATTCATGAAAACAAATGATCATGTATGTCATGACTTGGTGTATCCAAGAATATACATTATTATTATTATTATTTTTATTATTATTATTATTATTATTATTATTATTATTATTATTATTATTATTATTATTATTATTATTATTATTATTATTATTATTATTATTATTATTATTATTATTATTATTATTATTATTATTATTATTATTAATGGAGAACAGAAATGGAAGGTAATTATGGAAAACGTGGTGTGAATTGCTATGAAGTTGTCATAAAAAATTGATAAATAAATTATATATGAATAAATTCATGTTTTTACGGAAAGTTTGAATAAGAAGATTGAAAAGGGAACATAAATCCATCGTAATAAGAAAATGTAAGAAAATTGTGGGGGATGAGAGAGGGGTGTGGCTAATAGCAGGGAGGAAGCAGTAGGGTGCTGTGCTTCAATACTCTTGAAGAATTGTCGACCAATCGAACCAAAATGTGTTCACCAGCCGGATTGTCGTTATCTGCAGGAGAATAAATCGCATACGGACCAAATCTCGGGCGGATAGGTTTCGAGCCAATTACATTGATGGTTCGTTATTCGAAGACACTGGAATATAATGAAAGATTTTCTCTTCACCAGCACGGTGAGAGATCATCAAAGTAAAATAGTACATCATTTAAGAAATAAGAATGTACATTTAAAAAAAATTATGTTTTATTAGTTTTTTTTATAGTTTTTTACGTTTTTGTTTTCATTTTTTTGTAGATTTTTTAATATTTTGCATGTTAAGATAAAAAATGAGACATTTTTATACCTTGTGAGAAATAAAAGACAGTTATATACATAATGGTGTATAGAAAATGTTATCGAAGGCAATGTTAAGATTAATTTGTGTAAAAGCATTTCTAGGGTCCGGTAACCTGACAGTTGAATGGCCAGTTATCGAGAGAATACTATCTGACCTCATGATATACTAATATATGCAGATATATAAGCAGATAACGGTTAAGGATATGGTTATATGGTAAAAATGATTATAAAACGCACGGTTGCGATGAAGATGTGTGACAAGATATCTAAGGGTATGGTAACCTGACACTTGAGTGGCCAGTTATTCAGAAAATACCATAAGACATCATGATATACTAATGTGTGGAGAAAGATGTGGAATTAGAAACCTGGAATCCCATGAAGTATATAATATCTAGAGAAGAGTTTATCTTAAGAATTTGGGATAGTGAGTGAACGGTAAGAGTTTCTATAAGCGATTTAAATTTTCCTGTAGATGTGCATATACGGAAGTGAAGAGGAAGAGAATTCCAAAGTTGTGCATATCTAATTAAGAAGAAGTTACGTCTAACTTTAGCGCGAGAGAAAGGGATATTCAATAGCCTTGTTCGATTACGCAGATCATATTGAATATAATCGCGAAAGCGCATGCCAGACTGAAGCTTAACTCGCTGTTGAGTAATGATTCGGAAGAAAAGAAGCAGATTCAGACGAATTCTGCGTAGCCATAGTGATTCGACACTCAGCAAATTACACCTTTCATGATAAGACAGAGGGTTAGAATAACCCAAAGTTTTTTGGTGAAATTACGTTGAAGTCTCTCTAAGAGAAAAGAATCAAGCCTCCCCATGTGGGAATATATGATATTACAATAATCAAGAAATAGCAGGACCTTCATTTTATATAATGCAATTTTACTTTCACGTAAGAGGAATTTATGGTTAATTAAACCAAAGTTTTCTCGTGATCTCGTGGGGAGATGTGTAATGGTAGTTGCCCATTGAATTTAACTTCGTGGTGTTATTAATAAGCTTTCGTTGGTTTTTGTCCACAGCGAGGTTGAAATTAGACAAAAAATCTGCACCCAAAATCGGAGTTTTCACGTCTGCAATGGTGAACACCCAGTGGAACGATCTTCGTAAGCCCAGGTCTACCGCGAGGGACCGATGACCATAAGAGGCTATCCAAGTACCGTTGGCCGCCTGAATGGTCAATCCCGACGGACACTTGCGTTCGGTTTCGTTAGGTGGGATGACGCTGAGTTCCGCACCGGTGTCTACCAGAAAACGCAATTTCAGAGATATAGAGGAGACGGCTAACTTTGTTGCCAGGCAGTGCAGCCGTTCCTACTGCCTGGCATAATCGTTTCCCTGGTCTTTAGATTTGGAAACAAAACTGCAGGGTCTGGTGCATCTGTAGGCGCGTTCACCGAATCTGCGGTGGTAATAGCAAAGACTCTGGCCCTTTACTCCGACTTCGTGAATATCGTTTATTCGGACTGTCTCTGTGATGACCGAGATCGATCATTTCGTGAAGTACGTATGTGCATGCAAAGTTCGTCGAGTCGCGATTTCAACTCGGAGATCTCTGATTCTAAAGTTGAAGGAGTTGATTTATGAGGCGATTGTACTACTGCAATGGTTGGCTTATGATTCTCATACGCTCAATCGGCGATGGCAGCAAGCTTATCTAAGTTGTAATCTTCTTCGACCACCGAAAGTGCTTTTCGAACATCGCTTGGTAGTCTTTGCAGCCACAATTCTTTTAAAATCAGTTCGCCAACTGGTGTTGTACCTTGTAACTCGATCATTCGACGAAGGAGTTGCGACGGTGTATTGTCACCTAGCTCGAACCCGAGAGTAATTTACGTAAGTTTTTCTCATCAGATGCTGCTATGCGCGATATCAAAGCTGTTTTCAGTACATCATACGTTTTATCGACAGGTCTGTTGTGTATGATATCAGCAACTTCGGATGCGACTGCGTGTGATAAACTTCCTATGACGTAACAGTACATTGCTCTTTGGCTAGTAATGCGTCGAGTTTCGAAAATAGCTTCTACTTGAGCGAACCATAATCTAGGGTTTGCTACGCCGAACTCAGGAAGTGATAAATGACCAATATCTGCTGGGATAGGTGCTGCCTGTGGAATAGTGTCCATATTGATGAAAAAATGTAAAAATATGCTACAAAATCAAAATAGTGGGGAGTATGCTATAGCGAGAATAATCGGGCTCACCAAATTGTGGTGGTTCAGGCTACGTGAAATTACAATATGTATGTAAAAAGTAAAAAGGTAACCACTCACAATAATTCTTCGATTGAATTGGAAACGATTCTCCACAGCTTGGCAATTGACTATTCCGGTCCAAACGTCAAAGTATTATCACCACAGTAAATCCAAGAATTAGATGTGGCTAAAATATGGAGCGGTCCTTTTATAGCAGACAAGCAATCTTTCCACAATCCACAGTCAGAACTCCAAGCACGCAGTGCAGGTATCAAAGGAGATGAGAAGATCAACTCCGAGCAAACGAAAATTTATATTCGTAAAATCCGGGTACAATTCAAAAAGTGTACATTGATTGATACAAACAAAAATGTTTACAGAAAAACGCCATAATCTTAAAGGGCTTAAGCGGCGTTACTCCAAATGACATCTTTACCTTACGTCCAAAGCTGGGCACTCGCGGACACGCACTCAAGCTCGCTAAGGAACGATGTCGACTAGATTCTAGGAAAAACCTTTTCTGGACGCTCGATTGGCTTGTCAGCCACATACTGTCCTGTGCAAACTGAACTGAACTGAACTGAACATCAAGGTCGTCGGTGCAAGGTTTGGCTGCAGCTCTCTGAGAGCCTGTTTTAAAAAAGAAAGAAAAAAGATAAAAACATAAAAAACGCATTTGTGTCAGTAAGGGGTGGAAAATGCCATGAAAGTAATGGAGATGATAAAAACAACCCTTACGCGTATCCGAAGTCCAAGCGCACTCAGTCTCAGCTGACCCTGTTCCGGAGGATGTGGTGGGTAGCGGTGTCCCGGGTTGACGCCCTACCTGTCCAAATGCCACAAAAATCCACTGATGGTGCAGGTTAACGCGAATGTGGCCCGCTATAAGGCTTTGGAAACTCGAACATTTTACTATTCTTTTCGATCCACTGCACAATCCACCCTGCTGTTTGTACAAGCTCCCCGTTTTTATACCGTAATAAACTATTGACTATTGACTATTAATGCTGAATTAGATAATGTTATTGTGTACCTGTAGAACCCGACGATATACTGCCGTTGTTTTTCCCGGCAGCAGTGAAAACACCACCGGCATCATGAGTCCTTGTCATATATTTAGACTTCTCCAAGGCGTTTGACAGAGTTGATCATGCGATACTCCTTGAGAAATTACAAGCAATTGGAATCGGTCCTCCGCTGTTAACATGGATGGCAGCATTTCTTGGTCCCAGATCTCTGCGTGTACGAGTCAGGGATGAGCTCTCCGAACCTTTCCCAGTTTACTGCGGAGTACCCCAAGGATCCGTTCTGGGTCCGCGTTTGTTTTTGTTGTTTAACAACGACATTACAAAATATGTGACATCTCCTCTCCTTCTATTTGCCGATGACATAAAATTATGGCGCGTCATCCGCTCACCCACGGACAACAGAGATCTACAGTCGGACCTCACCTCATTACAGTGCTGGGCCGCTTGTAATAATCTCCCGTTCAACACCGACAAATGTCGCGTACTATTGGTGCGTCGGCGAGGAGATCCCGTGTACTCTCTAGGTGGAACTCGCTTACAGATCTGCAAGCAGGAGAAAGACCTCGGCGTGTTGACGCAAGACGATCTGGGTTGTTCTGCTCAGTGCGCCCAGGCATCCACCGTAGCGAACCGGAATGTTGGACTTCTCAGAAGAGCGTTCGGTTCGTTTGACCCCCGGCAATTCAAGCACCTATTGAATGCGTATGTTCGACCACACTTGGAATATGCAGCTTCCGTCTGGAATCCATGGTTACGGTATACAAAATTTGGTCTTACTGCCACCACTAGGAAAGAGCGACCACGTAGTGTTAGCCTGCGAGTTACTTCTGTCATTTGGTAAGATGTCTCGAAGCTTCCATAGGATCGACCCTGCTTCCCTATTACAGGCAGCAGCGCTACTCCCATGGCAAAACATTAACCATGTGGATGGGATGTTGGGGCAGATCAAGAAAAATATCCTTCAACTTCAGGATCGATTCGCTCCTCTCTTACCCGTTCGCAAAAAAGGTAAACCTCAATGGTGGTCAGCCTCAGTTTCCCGTAGCGTACGTCACCGCGACGCAAAATGGAGGCGTTATAAGCTTACTCCCTCATGTGGGACTTGGGCCCGTTACAAAGAAGCGCGAAACATAGCTGTTTCCAAGATACGTGGAGCAAAGATTTCTTTCGAAATGAGACTCGCTCAAGAGGCCCATACTCATCCGAAACGTTACTACAGCTACGTTCAATCTAAAGGGTCAACACGAAAAGTTGTAGGTACCTTGAGAAGGGACAATGGATCAGCCGTCATTGCAAGCACTGAAAAGGCTCAATTGTTTTCCGCGCATTTTCAAGGCGTACAACGCCGAGATTATAACTCGAATGCATCTGCGCCATCACTCCAATGTGTACTCTCTGATCGCCCCCTCTGCACTGACCTTACATTCGAGGTACACATTGTTGAGAATATATTGGCCAGCCTAGCTTACAACAAGTCGGCTGGGCCCGATAGCATCCATCCACGAATGATCTGACTGCTAGCGCCTATATTAGCTGTGCCGATCACAGAACTTTTCACATCATCCCTCAGTCAGGGTACCCTTCCTTTAGACTGGAGAACAGCCGTTGTAGTACCTATCCATAAGGGAGGAGCTTCCTCGGCGGTGGTTCCAAAGGTTGTCACAGCCGGGGGTGGCAGTGGGGATGAGCTCTCACTGTCTATAAAATGCTCCCATAAGGCGTGCGTCTCAAACAGCCTCTGACAACCAAAGCCCAGCTCCTGGCCTGCACGCGGCGGAACTGCTTCTACTGACAGGAGAAAGGGCGAAGGCGGGTGACTGGCGCCTCAAAACCAGTTTGCTCCGGGCAGATGGAGCTCGTTAGCCTGGGAGGGCAGTCCATCTAAGGGAAGGAAAACCCTGATTCCAAACCTCCGCTGCCTTGCGGCATACCCGTTTGCGGGAAAGGCTTCGGGAGTGAACCCTGAGGAAAAATCCCTGCTGCCTTGCGGGAAGACTTTTGAGTCAAAGGCTCCGGGTGGGGTCCCCTAAGCTAACCCCCTACTTCGGCCTTGGCAACCGGGTAGTATGTCGCCTACAACAAGAACCATGGATTCTACTTCAACCACAACTTGCTGTCAAAATTACGTTCGCTACATTACATCACATGCCGATCCTTATATCCCACGCCCCTCATTACACACAAGCAATGAATCTCGTCAAGATGCTCCTTCAAGCTCGCCAAACACAGAACAGCCAAGCCAGATTGCTCACTTCTTGAAACCCGACTCTAGTAATGTGATAAACCTATGCTCACCGAATAATACCGGCGTCAAGTTCCGTTTGCGTGTATCTGGTGATGAAGAGGCCCAGGCAGCGGGACTTGCAGGAGTTGGTATTGCCCTGAGCTCACGCGCCGAGCAGCCTTGATTGACTGGTTACCTGTCAATAGCCGTTTGTGCGCCGTCCGACTTGGTGGCTCATGCAAAATCAGTCAACACAGGCAGAACACTCGTGCTCTTTTCGTCATCGCAGCCTACGCCCCCACTGACTGCAGTGCTGATTTAGCGAAAGACGAATTCTACCGAAGTCTAGACGAATTACTGCGTAAAGCGCGAAAGTCGGATATTGTCATCCTGGCTGGCGATCTTAATGCCCGAGTTGGCCGCCTCTCACAAAGTGAACGACACCTCGGTGGTCCATATGGTCTCGATTGCGTCCGATCAGACAACGGTGAACGCCTGTTGAGTCTATGTGCTGAGCACCGCCTATTTCTCAGCAGCGTCAACTTCCGACATTCCAAACAACGGTCAGCAACATGGAGATCCCCCTCGACAGGACTCTGGACACAAATTGATCACATTGCGATCAGTTATCGATGGCGTTCCAGTGTGCAAGACTGCAGATCATATTGGTCGACCTGCCTATCATCAGACCACGCGTTAGTCTGTGCAAACCTAACTATGCGTTTCAGCGGATCGCGTAAGAAAAATATCACGAGGCTGGATACGCTTAAACTATCAGATAGAGCAGTGGCAGAGAACTATCTAACGGCCCTATCTAATGCACTTGGACCCCATCCTGATAATATCGAGGAGCATTGGGCTCAAATCCAAAGCGCAATGTATCATGCTGGCCTGGAAAGCTGTGGAACATCCAAGCGAAGAGATTCCAACTGGATATCTGCTGCTACAGCCAAATTAATTGACCAACAGCGTTCCTTACCTCCGGGGAAAAGATATGATGAACAGCGCAGGCAAATTCGCCACCAGTTGAAGACCAGCCTCAAAACGGACCGAGAATCATGGTGGGAAGAGCGGGCAAGCGAGATGGAAGCAGCCCAAGCAGTTGGCAACACCCGCAAATTGTTCCAGCTTATACGCTCCACGGGACCCCGAATGCCCAGCGTGAGCGAACTCATCACGGAAGCAGATGGGTCGTTGATTACCAACAGAGAAAGGCGAATGGACCGCTGGAGGGAACATTTCGCTAGCCAATTCAATCAACCGCGACCACTCTCTGTTGCTCAGCCTAGTGGCTCCACCACTCAGTGGCCGGCCCCACAGGAACCACCTACAGAGGCAGAAATTCGCTCACACATAATGAAGCTTAAACGACGCAAAGCCCCTGGTTTAGACGAGCTACCAGCCGAACTATTTGTTGAAGGTGTCGACGTTTTGTGCAGTGAACTGTCAGTGCTCTTCGGAAAGATCTGGAACGAGGAAACCATACCCAGCGCGTGGGGACCGTCAGCCATCGTCCCAGTATTCAAGAAAGGGTCGAGGAAAGAGTGCGGTAATCACAGGGGTATCAGTCTCATACCGGTGGTCTCTAAACTGTTCGCATCAATCATCCTGACCAGGCTTAACAGCTACCGAGAAGCAGAGTATCGAGAAGAACAGGCTGGTTTTAGAGGAGGACGCGGGTGTGTGGACCAAATCTTCACGCTCCGCCAAATTTTGGAGCAACGTTACCAATACGCACGTCCAACAATCATCGTCTTTCTTGACATACGAGCAGCCTTCGATTCCATTGACAGAACCGCCCTCTGGGACTGTCTCATTCGCCATGGTGTCCCACCGAAGTACGTAATCCTGCTCAAGAAGCTGTACTGCCACACCACCGGCAGAGTCAAAGCCTATGGTGACTTATCCAAGCAGTTTACCATCTCCAGCGGGGTTCGTCAAGGATGTCCGATCTCCCCATTCCTATTTAACTTTGCGATTGACGATGTCATGCAGGCAGCAACAGCCCAGCTACCGAATTGTGGGATCGACCTGCTCCCCGGTCGACGAGTTATGGATCTGGACTATGCTGACGACATTGCTCTCCTCGGAGAGGATGCTTGCGCCATACAAAGCGCTTTGGATCTACTCGTTGATCAGTTGTCGCTATATGGATTACACTTCTCTCCGTCAAAGTGCAAAGTGTTCCTACAGGATTGGACAGACCCAACACTTGATTTGACGATCGAAAACCATAAACTGGAAGTGACTGACAGATTCACCTACCTAGGGAGCTGTTTATGTTTATGAAAGCACAAGCCTGATCCAGGCAAAGTGCCGCACAGTCAGAGACTGCACGTGGGCTAAGATACTGTCAGGTTGCCCAGGCCTAGACAGATATGAGGGGGAAAATAGAAATAGAAATGGTAGTGAGACTCCAGCGTGTACTCGCATGCAGCTCACTACCGTTGGCCAATTAATTTAGCACGATGTTAGCCGTACAGCACATAAATGCTGCACGATTGCACATCCGTGCATCACAACTGGGGGCGATATCGAAGCTGAAATCACAGCACGGATTGCAAGAGCACGCCATGCTTTCGCTGGGCTACGGTATCTGTGGCGCCGACGCGATGTTGGATTACGCTTGAAGGGCAGAGTGTACCAGGCCACCGCACGAGCAGTTCTACTGTATGGCTGCGAGACGTGGACGCTGCGACAAGCTGATAGTCAACGATTATCGACGTTTGATCATCGCTGCCTGCGGAGTATAGCTCGTTTAAGCTGGCAACAGAAAGTCAAAAATGATGACGTCAGGAGGGCAGTCCTCGGTGATCGCTCTGTGCCACTCTCCGATCATATATCCATGTGCCAGCTGAGATGGCTGGGGCACGTTCTCCGTATGGATGAGCGACGCCTTCCTCGCCTAGCTCTTTTTGCTCTCGCCGGACCAGATTGGAAACGTCGCCGTGGCGGACAAAGGAATACCTGGCGGAAGACCCTCAAACGTCTAACAGCCCCACTAGCCATCGTGGGAACATCGCGCTTACCCGGGTGGGGTCCGAAGGACCGTGAAGACATGTGGCTGACAACACTCAGTGTGATGGCACAAGAAAGGAACCAGTGGCGAGAATCCTGCCGTGCTTGTGTTCCCGTTTATCAATGACCCTCCCCCCTCCCTTATTCCAAAAAGACAAAAAAAGATCAAAAGCGGCATGTGTAAACAGACAGACAAAAAATCACCCTCTTTTTTTCTTTTTTCTCTCATCATGTACCTTCTTCATGGTATACTTGTTGGCACACCGTCTGTAAAGACTTGTGTGAAATAATAATAATAATAATAATAATCCTCGGCGGTCAATAATTACCGCCCGGTTAGCCTCACTAGTGTACTATGTAAGGTTATGGAAAGATTGGTCCGCGATAAAATATGTGGATATCTAACCAGACACTCTTTTGAATGGCGCACAACACGGCTTCCTAAAAGGTAGGTCATGTCTGACAAGTTTGTTGAGCTTTTTGAACGAAGTTACTAAGAGGATGGATGTTGGTATAGCTGTAGACGTCTTCTATCTCGACTTTAGTAAGGCTTTTGATTCAGCCCACACCCAAATTGATTGGGTGGCACTTTGTCATTTTTAAATGATTGTGTAAAAATATATAAAAAATATATATTTGATTCAGTCAACCATAGGCTCTTGCTTCTCAAACTCTCAGCCATAGGAGTATCAGGGAACCTTCTGGGCTGGATTCGAGCATTCCTTAGCGACCGTTCCTTTACTGTCAGGGTAGATGATACTTACTCCGCAAGTGCGCATGTAACGAGTGGGGTTCCCCAGGGCTCAGTCTTGGGGCCGTTGCTGTTGCTCATCTTCATTGATGATCTAGCCAACCAACTGCGCTCACCCTGTTATATGTTTGCTGACGACGTTAAAATTGTCGGTAGGTCGGATAACTCCGATCTGATAAGTGATGTGGAAGCTGTAACAGCATGGGCGGGTAAGTGGGACCTTCCCCTTATCCTAGATAAGAGTCACTTGCTCTCTACACTAGGAGGCAACATGATTGTGTCTACGCCCTCAGCTCACACGGATTTCCGTAGGGTAAAGTCTACTAAGGACCTAGTAATCGTAGTCTCCGCAAACTTTAAGCGGGCTGACAAATGTGCTGCTGCAGCTCAAAGGGCCAGGAGGGAACTCTTTTGACTACGTTCAGCCCTCACTTGCAGAAAAGCTGAGGTGCTATTGCCCCTCTAAAAGGCAATAGTAAGGCCACATTTAGAATACTGTATCCAGGCTTGGAAGCCGTATTACCAGAAGGATATCCTGCAGCTAGAAAAGGTACAGAAGCTGGCCAGTCGCATGATCAAGGGGTTAGCATACACCAACTATGAAAATCGTCTATAGGACTTTTCTCACTTAGGAGGAGGCAACTTAGGGGGGATCTTATAAAGACCTTTAAGGTTGTCAAAGGATTAAGTTGTCACGAATTCGATGAATTCTTTCGGTTCTCTCCTTTGGTTGGTACACGAGGGCACAGTCTTAAGCTAATTAAACAGCACACCAGGCTCGAATCCAGAACGCACTTCTTTAGCATCCGTATAGTGAACGCGTGGAACTCACTTCTCGCAGAACTAATCTTGGCAACTTCAGTATTTGCGTTCAAACATGGGCAGGACGAACGGTGGCAGATGCTCTTCCCGGAGCTAAATCCCCCATATTTATGATAAAAAACACAAAAATATTCGAAAAAACATTTTGAAACACAAAAAAGAGTTTCTTTTTCATTTTTTTCGCATTTGTTTAAATGAACTGCTGTCCATCGTCTTTTCATTCGATTGGACATGCAACATGCATAACTCTCTCGCGTTTCGGTGATGAGACATCTCCCATCTTCCATTCACAGTTACACACCCCTGTGTTACTTACGAATCAATCCTGGTAGTGGTGGGTGTTTTCAAGCACACCTCCGAAAGAATCTGGGCACTCGTTTCGACTTGGTCGACTATCTCCCTGTGATACTGATACTGAACGTGTCTGTCCATTTTGAAAGGTAGTCTTCAACTGGACTATTTAACTATTTATGACAATCAAACAAGTAAACCAGTGAACTGAGCTCAAGCTCAAACCAGCAAGTGTGACCCCACTGTTGATTTTTATGTGTGTGAACGAAAGCGAAAACACCACTGTTCCGGGCGACTTCATCTCCGTGGAACTGAGTTCAGGTGAACTCAGTTCACATGTACAAGGAGCAATTGGTCAAGGAGCAACTGTCCGAGGAGTAATTTGTCAAGGAGCAATTGTCAGAGGAGCAATTGCCAAGGAGCAACTGTCGGGGAGCAATTGTTAAGGAGCAACTGTCGGTACCCCGTTCTTGACACGCGACAGCATGAACATTTGCATGAACTTCAGGAAGATATTGAAAACGTAAGTTTCACGATAAAATTATTTTGGAATGGAAAATGTTCATTTGCTTTTGAATAGATGCGCTTGTAATCGACACTAGTATCGTTGTATTTGTAACTACATTTTTTTTAATATTCCGGTATTCGCTGCTGGCTTAAAACTGTTCGAATCTGGGACACTTTTGAACAGTTTTTGTTCATTTATCCGCAAATATCACAGCCGTTGCAATCCTTTTCGGATTATTCGTTCGGTACGTTGCAACACTTCAGTTTTCATATGCGCAGGTTGTTTTGAATACAAAGTTTTCTACGATTTCTCGTATGAATGTAATTTACAATCTCGTGGATTGGAACCATTTCGATCGAGTAAGTGAGCCAAAACTTGGATTCTCATTATTTACTACTGCTGTTAAATCTTTTTGTCGCCGATAGTGAGCTGCATCCTGAAACGCACCAAGTCTGTTTTCATTCTTATAACCGCAACATGAGAGTCTCATAGCCCACACACAATCAATAACGGTGCTGCACTTTACCGCGATCACAGCTTGTAGTTCTCTTCGTTCATTAAGCACTCGTCTGCGTGAATGAGTTGTCTCATGTCATTGGATCACTTGTCCACTCAAGTGAATAATAGTGGTGATATTTCTTCACCATTTGGACATCCAAATTTGTTCCATTCATGAATTTTTCGCCCTGATATTCTAAGTGTTTTAAGGCAATGTTTAATCACCCAGCAGTGCACGGATGTGCAATCATGCAGTACTTTGTGCTGTGCGGCTAACACCGTGCTAAATTGATTGGCCAGAGGTAGTGAGCTGCATGCTGAAACAGACTGGTGTCTCACTACCAATTCCTGTTCTTTTTCTTTCTCATATATGTATAAGCCTGGGCAACCTGACAGTATCTTTGCCCACATGCAGTCTCCGACGGTGCGGCACTTTGTGTGGATCAGGATTGTGCTCTCATACCATACCATAAGGAGAGCTGCTACACGACTCTGTAGACCGTGGTTGTTTATGAAACATTGTGCTATCGGATGGTGTCCCTAGAGTATGAAAGCACAAGCCTGATCCAGGCAAAGTGCCGCACAGTCAGAGACTGCACGTGGACTAAGATACTGTCAGGTTGCCCAGGCCTAGACAGATATGAGGGGAAAATAGAGGAGGAGAGAGAAGAGAGGAGAAGTGCTCTACCCATCTTTCCATCTGCTGAGTTTTGTCGACAATTGGGTCACGATATACAGACTTAATGGAAGTCGTTTTAAGTTTGTTTGGGCCAATGGCTCATTTGATCCCTTCATACATAGCGTGAAAATTTCCGGTATCCGCAGCTTTTGGATATTGAGGCTAATCTCAGTCCAATAGTCGTTTGCACATCGCCTTGCAGTCTGTTGAACCTGATTTCTAGCTGCTCTTAAAAGTCGTAAGTTTTCATCTGTTGGCATACCTTTGGACCTCAGGAATGCTGACCGTTTTTCATCCAACACAGCAGTCATCTCAGAAGCTTTTGCTTCGAAACAGTCGCTCGAACCGAAAGTGGAAAGTGCGACTCGGCATATACAGCTTTTTCATCGATTCCCAGTTTTCTGAAGCAGATTCCAGTGGGGTTGTCTTGTTGAACTCGGGTGTGAAGGCTTTTGCGAATCGCGCAGTTATATTAGGTTCGCACATGCGAGTGACATCTATCCTAGGCTTAGCAGACAATTTGGTGCGGTGAAATCTCATTTTGCACAGACCAGCGAATGATCAGTGTCACAGTCTGCGCTGTGATATGATCTGGTGAGAAGTACGCTTCCTATATTAGTGCGCCTAACAAGAATAAGATCAAGCTGATGCCAATGCTTAGAGCGGGGATGTTTCCAAGAGACTTTATGCTGTGGTTTTGTTTGAAAGAAGGTGTTACTGACACGAAGACTGAACTGTGTGCATAATTCTAAAAGGCGTTGTCCATTTTCATTGGTTTTACCTACACTGAACCTTCCGAGACAGTTCTTCCAAGACTCGTAATCTGCACCAACTCCGGCATTGAAATCACCCAATACCACTACATAGTTTCTTTTTGGCACGTCATTTATACCTCCGAAATTTGGCATTTATGGTCCTAAATAGACTATTGACTTTTTCTATTCTCATGCGAACCATTGGAGCTTCTCCTACCGTTATAGGAAACAGCGGATCATGGTGACTTGTGCCTTCAATCTACTGGGTTTCTAACGGGTGGCATTTGTACGTTTATTATAGTTGTGCGCCCAGAAAAACAATTTTTTTAAACCCTCAGTGCTTCGGAGAATGTTGGTAGCTGTGTCCGGAGTTGATGTAGTGCCTGCCTAAATGCCACATAAGCTACGATTTTGCGATTTGAAGGCGAATTTAATAATAAACTGTTGATCAAAATTGCGGTGCACTTCAGAAGACAAGTTTTTAAAATATTCGAAGCTGGAGTCCCGTTGGGTGGATTGCACGTGTGTTCAAATTTGTTTCTTTCTTTCCTACGATGTTGTATATCGGAAACATATCCTGTTTATGCGAAAGTTAGCTGTCCATTTCTAATTCCACTGGCGTACATTTCACTACTCTACTGAACAAAATCTTTTTGATTGTTTGGTAAATAACACAGACAGCAGCAGATAACGGTTAGAAGCTATAGCGGAGTCTTGTGAAAGTCAACTCCATGGGCTGTCTTAAGCAGTACGACAGTTTTTTCAGATCGCGTTGGTCATCTGGGACCGCTTGAAGCTGGGGAGCTAGTCTGCGACTTGGCTGAAGCAGATGACTCGACATCTAACATGTGTATAGTTGGGGTGATCCTTCTCTGGTTGGGGTCCGCGCCACCACACTTCAAAAGTGCTATTTATCCTCAACTATAGGTCATAATCGTGTTACTTGGCCGTCTTGCTGTAGGCATATTAGAGGTTTTTTGTATGCTTTTTAATGTAGTAGCAAGAAAAGCTTTTTATGATGCATGACAGTGAAATTCGCAAAAGCTGCCGTGCTGATGTTGGTTTACTCGTTTGTCAAACTTGATTGGTTGCATGTTTTATCCCAGATGTATGTAATTCATCCAGGTGTCTGTGTTTTGTCAATACATTCCGTAATGTTTGAGTCATATCCTTCCCTATCAATTTAGCATTTTAGTGTCATGGTTGTGTGGCTGTTAAGCATTTGGTGCTTGCGATCAGTGTAATGCTCTCCCTGATGATGAGCCCCTTGTTGGAAGTAAGCACAAGTCATCCTTGCTTTCGGAAGCAACTTATATTGATCATGGGCTAAACTTGATCAACAGAGACTTGAGACACACGCCGTGTGAGCATTTCATTCGGTATATATTTCTGAGGAAACCGTAGCAGCTCGTAACCTGTGTTACCTTTGCCGTCAAGATGAAATGTCATTTTAACTCAAGAGTATAGTTTGCAAAGCGACAGTTCACGTCATATTAATGCATGGTTGCGAAATTTGGACCCTACGCAATGAGCATATCCGACGCCTCCAACTATCGCGCCCATAGCATTTTGCGGGTTAACTGTTACCCTCGCATACGCAGCGATGCTCTCCGTAATAAGCTCTTTTTTAGTAATGTTGATATAGAGAAAGAGATCAACCTACACAGGCTACGCTGGTTAGGCCACATCTTTCGGATACCTGAACTTAACTAGTAACCTTTCTGAAGTCTGCACCATCGGTCTTCTGGGCTGGAGTCCCTACGATCAGATATCGCAGTTGTTAGTTAGGCCGTCTTCCGTGGCGGTTTTGCATTAAGCATCTTGTAGTGTTTGCTTAATCTTGCATGTTGCCAAGTGAAAAGCTATTATGATGCACTGCCGTGAACGCCGCAAGCAATCTCTTGTGCTGATATCGCTCAACTTGCTTTCGAAATACATTTTTCGTTCGAGGTGTTCGCTATTCATCCCAGTTTGTTTGTGCTCACTCTGAATTTTTGATGTCCCGCTTATTCCTATTTTTAGGATATTATTTTTTCACGGTTCTATAACAATTATATATATTTGCACAATCTGATACAGATATGGTGTCTTTCATCAGAAACAATGAAATGTACAAAGCGAGTAGGGGTACAAATCGGGTTGAAACAGTGAGAGGGGAACAGTGGGTTTTTTGTCCGTTTACACACATCATTTTTTTGAATTTTTCAATAAAGTTTTTCAACAACAGGAAAATGTCAGGGCTCATTCTCACTACAACCCCCGACTGTACCAGCTGTGAAAGCCCGCTTCATAAAAATGGTGAATTACTGCTTTCAAGTGAGTGCCTAAAATGTTTGATTGCTTCGTATGCTGCAACCAGTTGACGACTGAAAATGTCTCTTTCCGGTGGGAAGAAATCGTCATGAGTAAAATTCCTATTGTTCTCATCACTCCGGTACTCGTTACTAATGTTTTCCGTATATCTGCCTGGGTATGGGAGACCTGACAGTATCTTAGCTTATGAGCGGTCTTTGACTGCGCAGCACTTTTCCGACATTAGGCTTTTTATTTTACATACGTACACACACATTACTAATGTTCTTCTGCGATTGGAAAGTTTCAGACATCAACCGCATTTTGTGCACTCAATTCCAGATTCAACACCTTATCCGAACTTCTTCACGAAATCCCCGGGACTCCATTAGCGATCTATATTGCCAGTTACTTGAAACACGGAGAATATGAACAAATGTGCAGTTGTCTTTTTGTGCTATGCCGTTAATGTCGCGCTAGATTGATTTTCTACTGCAAATGGGCTGTATGCCGGGATACATCAGAGTTTTACTACCACTTTTTATTTCTCATATCGTTCTAGGGCTGGGCAACGTGGTGGTATTTGAGCCCACATGTAATCTATAGTTGTGCGACTCCTTTCTGGTTCCAGGCTTCTGTTTTTTTACAAATGCATATACTAGGGTTACTGATGCCCTATTATTGTTTTTGCTGTGTAATGTTACATCATCCTCATGGATATCATTGCATCGGTTACAAGTACCATGTGTTTAATTGCTATACATCCATTACACGTTAAAATCATAAAAAAAATTGAGGAAGAATGAGACCTAGAAAGCTACCCAACCTGTAGATTTGGCACAACCACGTTAGGATCACATGTCACTGTGAATGAGTAGAGCGGCATAAGCATGACAGATTCTTTGCGGCTTTCACTGCTACGCAGCATTACAAGCTTTCATTGTCACCTTAATTGACAGCATACTGGATTAGTCAAACAATCCGAGAAGAAGTCTACATCAAGCCCTCCCCAGTGAACACGATTTTGAGCCTTATCACTAGGAACAAAAGTCACTGTGAATTCTGTTCTCTTGGCCCTAAACCTGGGCGACGGGTCGCATCAACTGTAGCTAGTTTAGCTCTTAAGGTTTTTATCTTGATCCAAGTCAGAGTCTGGCCACCCTACAACCAACCCATTTGGAGTTAGGGGTTGCAAACAAACTGTATTAAGGAAAAATTATTTTCCATTCGCAATACGTGATTAACTCGGCTAAATCGATGTCGGTTAATTTGTTTTTCCATATCTACATCACTGCCAAAAATTCTATGATGGATAATTACGTTACGAATACGATGATGTCAAGGAACTCCTGCGATGGTGTGGACATGGTATGGTATGAAAGCACCAGCAAAGTGCCGTACAGTCAGTGACTGTATGTGGGCGAAGATACTGTCGGGTTGCCCGATTATCGAGAACCTGTAGAGGTCTCATTCGTTTTTTCTGAGTGTCCCAGTTTCATATCCGTGCAGATAAACCGCGCAAAATGTTATCTTATAAACTCTACCATTGAGCTATATAGACAAGCTTCTTTGACGCCGCCGATTACCCGAGTTACTAAACGTTACTGTGGTTCGGGAAATGCTAGCTGATATCTTAGATAAACACGCTTTACTATTAATGCGACTACCCAAATTAGTAAAATAGTCTACAGTCGCAAGTTCCTCTTTGCTGTATCTTAGCGCCGTTTCGGTTGGATCAATATCCTGTAACAGAACTTTGAACCTGGAAGGTGCAAAGCGGATACTAAATGGTGGTACGATACTACAAAGTCCGTGTAACGTTGCTTGAGTATTCGTATAGGAATCAAAAAACTACGTCATCAGTATAATCTAAGTCAATAAGTTTCTTATCGCAGCCTAACTGAATGCCAGCTGTCATTAAGTCTGCATTACATGCCTTCATTTTTGCGTCCGTTACAAAATTAAACAAAAATGAAGAAATCTGACACCCTTGTCGGGCACATTAACCGTCGGAAAGTTGACTGGCAGGCTATTTTAAACCCTAACGCGCCCAGAACTATAAGAATTAAGTGTCAGAAATAGGATGACTGTGTAATAAGATATTAAATAATGCGTTCCTATTGACCGAATCAAAGGCATCCTTAAAATCAATAATGATTGCTACATTGTGCTGCCTTTATGGGTGGCAGTAGAGGCTCATCGGAACCTCTACCTTTCCAAAAAATGTGTAATCTCTTTCTGTTAGTTTACCAGTCTCTGGTAATCGCGTCTCTTGCAGGGCAGCCACGTCGAAATTCAGCCTCTTTAGCTCATTGTTAATCACGGCTGAATTTCTTACGCCTCTGTTAGTCGAGACGTCGTCATGAAATCCTGGAAGCATGGACCGGACATTCCAGGTTCCCAGTTTCACAACTGACATTTGTTGTTTAGTATTTCGATTCGCTGGTGCGGAAAAATACAGTGCTTGTCAGTTGATTCTTAATCCCCATGCACCCAATTAGGATAGCATACCGCGGCGAGACGGCACATTATTGACTGGGGGCTGCCCAGCTGAGTCCGGCGGTAGCCGTCCAATGAGACCTGTGAGTCTTTCCCACCGTCGAAAGCAGTCCCAGGCGCTTAGCTCTACGCCGGTCGAGCCATAGCTTTTAACCGGTTTCTGCTAATTCCCGTGTTATTTTCCATAAAAGCGGAATGGAGTGTCCTCTCCATTAGTGCGTTGTGATGTACGCTTGGGCAGTTCAATTTAGAGAACTTGCTGTTGCCCATGAAGCAAGTGCTCCCTCTCAACGGCACCACTGGAACCAAAGGAACAGCTAGGATGATACGTTTGGACAACGATGCCGTCGCAGGAGCTGGCAGGACGAAGTTGAATAAAGTTCGAACTGCCTAACGGGACTCCAGCTCCGGATTTTTTCTCGAGGTCGACCCCTGAAGCCTTTTCCATGATTGGATGTAGCCACAAGGCAGTGGAGGTTTCACATAAGGGTTTTCCTTCCCCTAGGTGAACCGCCTTTATGAACTTACGAGCTCCACCTGCCCAAAACATGCTGGTTTTTAGGCTCCAGTCAGCCGCCTTCGCCATTTCTCCTGTCAGTATAAGCAGTTCCGCCGGGTTACACAGGACCACGCGTGCAGGCCAGGAGCTGGACTTGGTTGTCAGAGGCTATATGAGACGCGTGCCATTGGAGCATTTGGGAATTGTGAGCTTATTTCCAACATTGGAACATGTTACTAATGAGTAGTCACAAATATAAATCTGTGTGCAAAACGGAATAAGCAAGAAAGCGGTTAGCGATGTTGCTTTCAAAATAGTTTTATATTGAGCGTCGTAGGCGTACAAAGTCATTCCGGAATCGAACGCGTAAACCAACTATTCACGCTGTGAAGGATTCTGAAGCATGGTCTCGGCGGTTAACGACAGTGAGTTTTAACGATTCCACGCTGGATCTGACTGAATTGCGGCTGTGTATGTGATATCATATAAACGGATTGGGCCCCGCAAAACGCATGAGGCTGGCTAAAGAGTATTACTACTATACAAACGCTCGGGTTCCTTTCTATAGGAATGAATTTTCACACAAGGATCAAACAAAGACGCTCGTTATCACCAGTTGTGCTCAATTATTTCTTTAACTGAGTCATGGAGCAGACATTAGCAGACTACCAACGATTGCAAGTTTTGACGAAATACTGGATCGAATAAATAGTTTACATTATCGTTCTTGGTTAAAATGCCTAAATGCAACATACGCTTATTTACTCAATCAGTAGTTTCGATCCAAAAGTCAGCCTTGAGATAAAAGGTGTGAAGACGAAGGCTATACGTCAGGATTTAATTTATCTTTTCAATACTAATGTTTAGAAAGTTGACATTTTTCTAGTGACTTGGTTTCAGAATGCTGCTCAATAGTCAAACGGAAGATGAAGCAAAGTCAAGGGTTGATTATACGTCTTTTGAAGTCACAAAAATAAAAAGTGGTTAGTATGGAGAGATTCGTCTTGTAGTGTTTCACGGGTAACATGTGGCAGCTCAAGTCACAAGATACACAATTGTAAGTCCGAGATACCGATCAAGTATCCAATGTTGTTCTTCAGATGCGATGTCATCAGTAGTACATTTGTTACGCAATGTATGGAAGCAACTACGCTATCGTTTATACTCACGGGAGAAAGATGCAATGGTTTGGCCGCATCATCATAAGACAGGCTTAGTCCTTATGAAACTCGTCCTCGACTATAAACGACAATTGAACACTTGGTTGTTAACTGTCATCATCGTCATCACAGACAGCAGTGCACAAGTAGCATGCACCGAATGCTAAACTGCCACAGAACCATGAGAAAGTAAAATCCTAAAAGAGGGGGAAAGGTGAGTTGCTTGGCATCGTCGACTATTTTCTATTTCGTTCATTTAGTCAAGCACCAACACACTGTCGACGATCATCCGGTTGATTCTTGTGCTCTTGCTTTGACTCTCACGGATGTGTTCAATTTGCTGTCACATCTAATTTTACCCAGTCTGACATGTGCGTTTAATTCAGATTGTTTGTCTCTGGAAGAATTCATAGGCGGACCCGCTAATCCTTCGATCCCCAACGGTAAGTTGTTGCTCTTCCCCGGTGATAAACTTATAATAACAAAATATCATGCAAAATGTTTATTTGTTAAACAAACTTCTGAACGTTTTAAGGAATGGTATCAATATATCCTCACAGCGTTATCTTCCTAAATCTTCGTACATTCGAGTGTGATTTTAAGGCTCACTGAACCTCATCTTACTGTCACCACCTGATGAGGTAAACAGCCAAAAACCGGTAGTGGAGTGTAAGAGATGGGGATATGAGCACAAGAATATATTGGTAGTTTATAAGCCCCTCGCGTGCTTGACCAATAATGATCTTGACAGTTGGATGGGTCATTCATAAATTGATTTTTGAACATTTAAAAAGAGTAAGATAATCTCATAGTTGTCCCAAATCCTCACAACGTCAATCGCAATTACCGTAATATAATAGCACTTACTTGGGCAACCTGACACTATCTATCCCATGTGCCATTTTGTGCTTTTCATAGTTCCACGCCCGGTTATTTCTTCATCATTATTAGAAACATGAACCGATTCCTAGCCACACGGAGCGCTCTGCGATTAGACGTTGCGTGATATTAGCCTTAGTATCCCAAAAGCTGCGGATACTGGAAATTTTCACGGAATGTATGATGGGATCAAGATTGCCATTGGTCGAAACATACTTAAAACGGATCCCATTAAGTCTGCATCGGGTAACCCGATTTTTGAGAAAACTCAGCAGATGAAAAGATGAACAGAGCACTTTTCCTCTCCCTACTCTAGCAACGGGACGGTTGCCGACTTTTAAACATCTAGATACTCCCCCTAATATTCATGAGCTCAATATGGCAATCGACCGCTTAGAGAATGAGAAGGGCCCTGGTGACGAGGCATTTCCCCTTGAGCTCTTTAAATCCTGTAGAGCTGCATTATTACAAACACTTCACCGTTTGCTTCTTCAGTGCTGGCAGGAGCATTGTGATACACTAGGTTAAGTATGTTATGTAAGAATAAGGGTGATAGAGGCGACTTCAACAATTACAGTGAAATCTCCCTTCTGAATGTTGTAGGAAAATTGTTTGTTAAAGTATTGCAGATCAGACTACAATTTTTAGCTAATAAACTTTACTTCGAATCTCATTGACACGATATTCTATTTGAGACAACTTCAAGAAAAGTGTCGGAAACAGCGTATGCCATTATACCCTGTTTCTATTGATTTAACGAAGGCATTCGTATACGACAGCAGGCAGGGTCTTTTCAAAATGCCTGATCTGATATGCTGCCCCCCAAAGAATGCCAAAACGCTTTGATAAGTTTCACTTAGGCATGAAAGGCTCAGCCCATTTTAGCGGTTCCGGTTCCAAAGCCATTGAAATTTGCCGATGCGTCAAACAAGAATTTGTTCATGCTTCCACGCTTTCCGGCATTTTCTTTGCTCTGCTTCTGAAGCATGCGTTCTGAACGAGAACAGAAAGCATTTACCTACGCACGCGAATTGATGGCCAACAACCACAACAACACGTGTCGGACTCATTGAAGACCAATCCGGATTAATTCCGAAAACACTTGCCTATAATCGAATGTTTTGGCCAATTTGACAATCTTTTTCAGTGTTTACTCGTGATAAATTTAAGATATTCTATAGCTAGCATATCAATCATTATCTTGAATATGGTCTGGCATCGTGTTATCCATTATCGAAAGGAGAGAATGCTCATATTATTCTGTGGTTTTTGTAACGCTATATGCTTTTAACTCCATTAAAATTCAATTGGACGTTTTCGCGGCAACTTAATGACGAATGTGTTAAGTGAAGTGTCAGATTGTGATTGCGCGTCGGGAGATGGAACTAAATTTGAATAGGTGTCGGAGAGGTCCTATGGATTATTCGGTATATCAGGAATAGGCCAACACCTCGTATGCACGTACGCTCGAGATTACGCAGTCGGAGTAAGTCAAGTCGGTTTATGCAATCCGGTAAACATTTTGGTTGCCTAACGGTACGTCCTATCGAGTGAAGATATGTTTTATTCAACCATGGTGTCCTAGCTTGCGCGGTATAGTCACGTCTGAATGTTTGAATGTGCAGAGTGTCTTCAGCAAACATTAAGGTGGAAATCGTAATAAAATTCGCCAGAGTTAGCCGAGTATGTAGCATGCTTGGTTAAAGGCGCAAGCATACTATTTATATGATTTTTACACATCCAGATACTTTGATATTTCTCTACTGTACTTCATTCAAGCCTTTTATTGCCCCGGCAGTATGAAAAATGGATGAGTTTTCTAACCTGTACATTATACGCTTTTCATATTCACCCAGCACAAGGAACCGCTTACATGTTTTTCTTACGTTATCAAACATTGTTTCTCAATTTCGGTGAGTTACATTTAAAAAGAATTGAACGAAGTTGTTTGTTCAGTAGATCATCAAAATGTGTCGCCTCGCTATCACTCTCTCTGATTGATAAACTATTCTCCGATGTTTTCCAGTCTCAAACGTTTACAAGCTTGAAAGCGAAAAGCGTTTTTAATGATGTGATTATTTTTATTAATGCTCAAGCTGACAGAACATTTTGCGCTGATAACGTTTTATAAATTTCAGGAATTTAATATATCAAACATACGTTTACTCATGAGTAACAAGTTATCTGCATAATTGTTTAAATTATCCTGGACACGGTGCCACGAAATAAGCTAAACGTGGACGATCAACAAGTTTATACTTGCATGCCAACGGTTATATAGGGTTCCTACAACGAATTACGTTGTTCAGACACAGAATCACGAAATGATTCTTGGTCAAGCACTCGAGGCGCATATGGATGACCAAAGAAATGTGTTGTAAGGGATGGGGATGTGAGCAACACATTAATGTGGACGATCAATGTTATGAAACGAGGATGTTTCCAAGAGAATTTTTGCAGTGGCTTTGCTAGAAATTTATGTTACAGGCGGAAATTGTGAACTATGTGCATAGTATCAAAAGGCGTTTTCTTATATCATTTATTCTACCAACTGTGAAACTTCCTAGACAATTTGGCCAATACTCGTAATCTGCACTCTCACAAACATTCACTCAATTAGTGTATACACTTTTCATTAGCATGGTTTTGGTGACTGTTGTGAGATTATCTCACATAACAGCATGTGCGAGACTGCATTGAGGGCTGTATGTCCAAAACCATCAATGTCACCAGCGGCCTCCATCAAGTTTTAGCGCCCTGGCCTATCCTTTTCTTGTTATACATGATGTTTCCCAAGTATTACCATGCAAGATGGTACGTTTTGCTAATGCCAGAAAAATAATGAAGGAAATCTGATCCACTGAATATTGTTCAATGCTGAAAGAGCAGTTGGATGCTCAGTATCCCTGGTCTCAAATAGAACTGATGCCTTTTAACAAACGTAAATGTAAAATGTTGCAACTTGGCCGGCAATACGAGCACACATATAATTTTAAACATACAAACCTCACTTGGAGAACCACTAAGAACGACCATTGGTATCTGGATTACTAATAATCTGAACCCAAATAGCCATGGCCAGAAAGTCTTCAACAGGGCATGTGATATTCTGGGAATCCTGAGGAGAATAGTTGGATGGTTCTCCCAAAAAGGCATCCACGCATTACTGAATTAATTACTGAATCACTTATTTACATCCATCAAACTAAAGAGTACATGATCCGACCGTGGCTGTGAAGAGCCATTGGATTGCTAGATAGAAATACTTGGACGTTGTATTAAAAATTCCTGTTTGTGGATGCTTTTACGATACCGCGGTCTGTTAACTATAACGGTCAAGGACCTAGTCCTTTATAGCTCACCGTCTTAACAACAAAATGACCGATGGTATAAATTTTCAATGGTAAGCTAAAAGCAGAAACCCGACCCATAAGATCCAGTTGAGCTTGCCCAGGATAATAGTCGGTAGCAAGCCATCGGATAGGACAAACCCACGAACGCCTAGTGATTCGGTTCAAACTAAATAGATCCAAACCTGGTATTTTTCCGTCTAGCATGGTGAAAAAATCACTAAGATCTCGCCAGAAACCGCAAATGCTCTCGCAATTAATTGCTCTTCAGCTGTCCGTGACAACGTTTCAGCAGAAGGTCATGAGTATTCATGCGACTCAGCAATCGAAACATTCGGAGAAAGTTTGATAATTCCAGAAACGCGGAAATACCTTATTACTTTACGTCACGAGTTCCCATATTGATTGCCGGCGCCATTTTTTGTTGGTAATCCTGACACCAACATGTGGTGGACTCTAATTGCCTGGCTGCGTTCAAGACGAAATTGCAATTATACCTATTCAAAATAACATCGTGAGTCGTATATTTGTTATTCTTTATTACTTTTATACTATTATCATTTTCAGATTTTTATTCATACCTTAATCCTGTGGTGTTGTGAAGTATTAAAATTTTAAAACTAAATCCTTGAATTCTTAAATGCTTGAATGCTTGGAACATCTTGCCCGAAGCAATCACACTCTCGGAATCTGTTGAGGTTTTCGCTCCTAAACTGGATGAGTATAAGGCAAAATATGTGGTGTGACTGTCCCTGTTGATTTTAGAGAGATTTTGTTAATTTACTTCATATACATGTCATCCTATGGTTATTATTAAGCGTACTGCTCTTCCCACTACAAAACCTACTGAGTTCTTAGTTCCCAGGCATTCGGCGTATCTGTACTTAAACTTAGCTCGTGTAAAATATTTGCTGTGAAATAGTGAGCCTAATTTTCCAAATAGTAAATTGGAACGCCTGTCGATTAAATGTAAATACGACTGAAAACATCAATGAGCATTGATAAATTCACGAGCGTACTGGTAAAGTAACACAAACTAAACTCAAATGCCGGTAAAATAATTATTGCGTGTTTAGTTCTTGTCCTACAAACATTTGCTGTTTAATTACTAATAAGAATGATTTTTCTGAACAGCTACTCACACACGATATTATTCTTTACTCTTGTTCCATTGCAAGAATAGAATCAGATCAAATCTATGTGAGAGTCTAAAGTGTTGCACAAAGCAATCACACTTATTTCCGCACGTATCGCATGATGCTGACCTTTTGTATTGGAATGTTATTCACCATCTTGCCGCACAATAAAATTCCAGTTTAGCTAGCATTTTGCACAAAAACAACGAGAACAATGGTTTTTGCAATCACAACATTATTGCGTGCAGATTTGCACCTCGCTATTGAATGAACCACAGTTTCTCACACGTTCACTTGAAAAATTCGTATCGATCTCCGTTTACG